>VDFB02014421.1:46960-63425 GCA_007258455.2 Sequoia sempervirens | reverse complement strand
TTGCCATCAATGACAACATTAGAAGCCACATGCCATCAAACAAGCCATATGCCGATAGTGGAGAACAAGAAAGCCGAATTTTGGCACTATTATGTATTCTTTTACTAAAAGACTCTAGTTCATTAAATATATGCTGAAGCGTTGGAATAAATCCCACTTTGGCAATGTTTTCTTGTCTAAAAGGAGAGCTCAGGAGTAGCTGGATTCTATAACATGGATAATCTAGGATCAGGGGCTTTCTGAGGAGTTAAGAAGAGCTAAAGAGTTGGCTGTTAAGGAGGTTGAGGAATGGGAGCTTCAGGAAGAAATATTTTGGAAGCAAAAGTCTCGTATTGAGTGGCTCTAGGAAGGTGATGGGAATACATCTTTTTTCCACAATTTTGTTCAAGATAGGCGATAGGGTAGTATTATTGCTTCTATTCAGGCTCAGGATGGTAGCCTTCTTTACTTTGGTACTAAGATGTCAATTGAAGTTGTTAGATACTTTTCTGCTTTATTTTTGGATGACACTCAACCTGAGGGTGAGGCAGAGGCATCCATCTTATCTTGTATTCCTACTTTAGTAACTGGAGATATGAATGATGCCCTTATCTACCCTATCTCTCTAGCCAAATTGGAAGTCATTGTGTTCCAAATGAAGAAAGGTAAAGCCCCAGGGCCAGATGGGTTCCCTATTGAATTTTTTCAGGAGCTTTGGGAGGTTATCAAGCTTGACCTTTTGGAGGTTGTTCAAGAATCCCAAAGTAACAAGAGAATTCTCAAGGCTATGAATGCTACTTTTTTGGCTCTTACCCCTAAGAGGGAGGGGGCAAGCTCTTTAGACCTCTTTAGGTCAATCTCCTTATGTAATGTAGTGTATAAAATTATCACTAAATTGATTGAAAAAAGATTAAAGCCTTGGCTAGATCAGTTGATTTCTGAGGAGCAAGGGGGTTTTGTGGCTAGAAGGAAGATTTTTGATGGGGTAGTTATTGCAACCGAGACTGTGCATTCTATGACAATTTCTAGGGAAAAGGGTATGAGTAGGACGATGATTGGCCAAAAAGTGGCAATGGGGAAAAATTATGTTTTTCATCAACCCAAAAACACGAAAACGCCGAGTTGACATTTTTGTGGCTTGGGTGTCAGTACATTGCTCCAAAGCAATGCCCAAACCAAGATTTCCAAATTGGATATCCGATTTGAGGCAAATATATATATACATTTTTCAGGCCTGTTAAAATCATTTTACACATTCACAGGCCGCAGGCGCATAGTGAGGAGGTTCTTCGCATAACAGATATCCAATTTAGCCAATATCCATTTTGAAAAGGTTAGATTTTAGATTTTTCTTTGCTTTGATTGAATTTTGAATTAGATTTGTATAATTTCAGTTAGTTTTTTATGGATTTTTTTTCAAAATAGGGTTTTTGATTGAATTTTTATGAAAATTTTGAGTTTAGAATGGATTTTGATTAAAAATGAATTTTTTTATGGATTTTGATTTAAAATAGTGTTGTTTAGTATTTGTATTAAAAATTAGAAATTTTATAGATTTTTGTTAAAAGTAGGGTTTTTGGATTTTTTTTAAAGCTAGGGTATTTTTACAATATTTTCATTTATATTTTCTAATTTCAATTAGATTAATTATTTTTTAACTTTAATCAGGCATTATGGTTGTTGAGAATGAAAATGCACAAATTCCAAATGCTCCACCACCTTTGCAGTCATCAATTGAAGAATTGATTGGTGAAAAATTATAGCAATTGAGGGGCATTTCTGAAGTTTATCTGAGAATCCCTCGATTATCCGAGATGTCAAACACATTGAAGGAAATAATTAAAAATATAGAAACCCTCGCCACCCAGCATAATTCCTTTCATTCATGGAAAGAAGACATGAGGGAACATTATGGATGTGGATTGTCTTATGATGATGTGAAAGATCTCAGAATAACCAAAGCCTAAATAGCCTCTTTATTTGTTAACCCCTGCACTGGTTTTCCAATTAATGTTAATAAACCAAAACTTTCTATAAAATGGTGCATGCATAGGGACATTGTAGATAACTTTTGGGATCATTGGTGTATGGTTTTTGATAAACCACCAAACAACAATTGTGATATATCATTTTACTTTATTAAAAAATTATATGTTGAGTTTGTGTTAGGGCATCATATCAATTACTTTGACATTAAACCCTTCGAGGGTGTTGGTGGAGGTATGCCCTAGGATAGACTAGGGGTAGTTAGAGTAGTCCTGCGCCCATATGTTCCCCCTCCTCCCCTTCCTCCACCACCTCTAGTATATCATCTAGATATTATGCAAGATATGGCCACACAGACTATCCAGGCTATTCACTCTTTGAGTGGTCTTTTGGTTTCGCATGCTACTACAGTAGCTCAACCACATTTTGGTGATGTTGGTGATGGCTTGAGTGCTACTACGTCATCCTCGTTAGGTCCAAATATTTGTGTGCCACATACTTGCTCCATATACCGCCAGATATGCTTGGGTCCTCTTGTAGAACCCACCGAGCATCCCTTGGACACTTTTGATTATGACCTCTATGATGTGGACATTATAGATCAGACACAAGGGAGTGGAGCGTACCCTACAGAGTCCTCTCCTGCTAGAGAGGGGGACATTGGAATAGTGACACAGGTAAGATTTAAGTTGTAAATTCATAACTTGCATTTATTTTTAAATGAATATTAATAAGAGATAGTATAATGTACTAATATTTTTACATGGTCTATTTAATAGTTGATGTCTGAGGAGGAGCTCGCACAGGTGACTGATAGCACCCTTAGGGCCATTTCATTTGGCCTTGACATGCACACAATATATATTTTCGCACTCACTCGTTTACATTTTTTTATTATATACTTTCTTGTCATTTGAATTGTCATAAATGAAATTATATAATAACTTATATGTTTATCTTATTTTCCTCTTGTAGGAAATACCTAGTGTGAGCGAGGTGTAGCCTTGTTCAGATTATGGAAGTGAAATGTTAGATAAGGGGAAGGTAATTGAACTCAAATTTGATTGAATTAATTTTTAAGATCTTATATTGATTATACATACATCGAAATAGATTGGTAGTTTCATATGTACTTGTCATTTTTATGTATAGGCAATTATGAGCTATACATCATTGTTGACAAGTACGAGCAAGGTGCAGCCTTGTATAGATTATGCAAGTGCAATGTTAGATAAGGGGAAGGTAATTGAGCTCAAATTTGATTGAATTAAGATTTTTAAGATCTTATATTGATTAGACATACATCAACATAGATTGGTAGTTTCATATGCACTTGTCATTTTTATGTACAGCCAGTTATGAGCTATACGTCATTATTGACAAGTGCCACAATGCCTAAAGGAGTATGCATTGGAACACCTGAAGGAGTAGGTGTTGAAACACCTCAAGGAGGAGGTGTCAAAACACCTAAAGGAGATAAATAGAAAGAACAACCTAAAGAGGTATGTGTTTATTTTATTTTGTGTTTGGTATTTATATATTCCTATTACCAACAATTGTATGCTAACTTGGATCACTTTTATGTTTTTGTTCACATATATAGATTGACATTACAAAATTTGGTTTGGTCGGTTCTTTGAGAGGGGCATATTTTAGGACTCCTGACCCTTTGAAGAGACAGATATTTCAGGTAATCAAGATTTCAATTTTAGAGTTGAATTATAATTCAATGTATATTGATTTTGATGTTAATTATTCAATTTTAAATCATATAGTATAACTAATCTCAATTGTGGTTTGA
Organism: Sequoia sempervirens; assembly: GCA_007258455.2. Lineage (NCBI taxonomy): Eukaryota > Viridiplantae > Streptophyta > Pinopsida > Cupressales > Cupressaceae > Sequoia > Sequoia sempervirens. Next base: position 59,659 of record VDFB02014421.1, on the reverse strand, counting down.
ATTTTTCTTGTGCAACTACCTTCAGAGCCAACAAGTGTTGCAAAGAGGCTCCATTTTGATGATCCACCAGTATTTTAGGATGAGATAGACATTTTGGCATGTAAATTTTGAATAGACATCAAGATGGCATATGCCACATTTTTAAAAAAATTGTTTGAGTTGGCGTTGATGCCATTTTTGTATATGGAGATACATTCAAGATTACTCATGTGCATGATTAAACTCTTTTAATCAAAATTTAATATAGAAGTTGACAATCAAAATTTAATTTCTTCCTCATGTGCATGATTAAACTCTTTGAAAATTTAATCAAGTGAGCAATGGTTAAATATCAATGTACAAGAGCATTAAAAATAATGGTTGTATTATGTAGTTTATATTCATATCATTGATTACATTGCATTGCACATCTTTCAAACTCAAAGCATTAATTCACATTGCATAACTAACAACTAGATGCTGATAGATGAAAAAATTTCAATTACAATATAGTTTTTACAAAGTCAACCTAAGCAGTTATGCAATTACTTCACATTACATAACTAATAACTAGGAGCAGCTGTCAATTGCATTTGCTTGTCATGGAATTTTATGAGACCACATTTCTTTCAGACATTTTTTCAAGTAGTTCACTACCTTGTCCATGCTACCACATTTTCCATACATGTGTACAAAAGCTTTTTATCAAATAGTTCACTGGCTTGTTGTTATGGCTAAAAGCCTAAAACAAGTGCTTTCAAACAAGCTATGGATTGATGCAGAGTGGGGGTGAAAATATATGTGAAAACTACCCTCGACTCCTTTGGACCAATTTTGAGAACCAATAACATACCCCTATCCTAGGCTAGTGAATTAGCCCTCTTTCACAAAGTGAGTGCCCTTTAAACAATTGATGTTCACAAGAACATCCCAAAAAATCTTGAGTTGTGTCATAAAACAACAAATTCTAAGATTATTCTGCACCTACAGGTCCTTTAGTAGGTTGTCCCATGAAACCGTCTATTTACCATGCAAATGCATAGGGTTTATTGAAAGTCCCACTTGCACAACTCCCCTAACCATGCCACCAAATCAGAAACCTCTATTATGACCCCAATATGCTTAAATGTTAAAGAGATTCCCCCTCTCTCATTGATTTTAACAAACCCTAGGCTAAAAGCTCCATTTTCATGCAATTTAAGCAATGATTTGCTTAGGACAACAACTCCAAGGCTCAAAAATCATTTCCCCTTTCTTAAATGGACCTGTACACATTCAAATCATATTGTACACAACCTCTCCACCGAGCCACATTAAAGGTACAGTAGGTGGAGGGCTTCAATAATTCATAATTTACTCAAAAATGCAAAATTTGGGTTCACTACCCACCTTGAGAAAACTTGGCACAAAACTCACAAAAAATAAAAAGAAAGCACTAAAACCAACTTTAAAGGGGTCTCAGGCCTTCTTCTCCCTCATTCCACATGCTATGCAGCCGTTTACTTGTTGTGTAGTGGTCGAACAATGGAGAAAACACAATTTTTTTGTGTAGAAACCACAATTTTTGCAAAGTAACTCAATATGATCTTATTGATTCTTCACAAAATTACATTCATCAATCCCAAAAATGACTTGCTCAACCTTTTTTAAGACTTTTTTCCACAAAAAACAACCAACCAACTCCCAATAACTGACTTACAAACTAAGTTACCTATTCGGGTTCGGGGGTTCGGTTTGCCAGTTCGGCTAATTTTTTTTTGGGGTCGTTCGGTTCCTTAGTAAAAATAAAATGTAAAAATAATATATATATATATATATATATATGCAGCATAGAAGCATGAAATAGGATTATAATATCACATAACATCATATAAATAACAAAACCACCATAAAATTGAATGCCATTTAAAATATGCATGATAAATATTCATCGTTGGAACTTGAATTGTGGTATCTTGATATACAGAGTCTATTGATGCCAAGGTTCAATTTGTATGATTTTAAAAAAAGAAGCCAATTGAGTAGAGTTATCAGCATTCTTTAGAAATCATAAAAAAATATTTAGTACACTAGCCATTTTGATGTCTTCTTGCAATCTCAAACGCTAAATCTATGAAGAAGTTAACTCTGCTGCCCACTAGTTTCCATTAAAAAGAAAGCAACAAGCTATGGTCTCATGGCTTTTTTTCACATGAAAATCAGTGTTGGAGTTCGGTTGGAGGCTGAAAAACTACTTGTAACTACATAAATAAATCTTGTTCTACAACTCGTATGACCTAACCGATTATTCCATCATGTTTGGATGGTTATGTTTAGGTTAGGTATGGTCCCCTTTCGCACCCAAATTGGTCGAAGTAGTTCGAGCTACGTTCAATCAACGAAATCCCTTAAGAGTCCAAAGTGCAAAAGGGAAGCAATCTTTGATGGACTGTTTCTCGAAAACTGTGATGCCTACAAAGATTTTGTTTGAGGCTATGGGATCATGTTGGGCCCCTCTACAATAAACTCTCTCGGTTTTTTCTATCTCGGAGGCGTTTTCTCGTGGTGGCAAGTTTTCAGCTGAGGGAAAAGTTGTTAGATGCAAGCAGTGTAAAGTTGCAAAGTGGTGCAACTTTCATTCAGCAAATTGTACGACCAAACAAATTGTTCCAACACTTCCAGATGGGTACATTTATGCTAGGGATGGTCCTCTTTTGCACCCAAATACATCGAATCACTTTGAGCTACATTGGATTGGCGATTTCCCTTAAGAGTCCAAAGTGCTAAAAGACAACAATATTTGAAGGGCCATTTCTCAGAAACTATGATGTTTACAGACTCTCCATTTGAGGCTATGGGATCGTGTTTGGCCCATCTACAATAACCTCTCAGTTTTTTTTATCTCAAAGGCGTTTTCCCATGGTGGCAAGTTTTCAGTTGAGGGAAAAGTTGTCAGATGCAAGCAGTGTAAAGTTGCAAAGTGGTGCAAATTTTATTTAGCAACTCGTACGACCAAAAAAACTATTCCAACATGTCCGGATGGGTACGTTTATGCTATGGATGGTCCTCTTTTGCACCCAAATACATTGAATCACTTTGAGCTACATTGGCCCGACAATTTCCCTTAAGAGTTCAAAATGCTAAAAGAAAACAATCTTTGAAGGGCTATTTCTAGGAAAATGTGATGTTTACAAACTCTCCATTTGAGGCTATGGGATCGTGTTTGGCCCATCTACAATAACCTCTCTCAATTTTTGCTATCTCGGAGGCGTTTTCCTGTGGTGGCAAGTTTTCAGTTGAGGGAAAAGTTGTCAAATGCAAGTAGTGTAAAGTTCGAAAGTGGTGCAACTTTCATTCACCAACTCGTATGACCAAACAAACTATTCCAACGCATTTGGATGGGTACATTTACACTAGGGATGGTCCTCTTTTTCACCCAAATACGCCGAATCACTCGGAGCTACATTGGACCGATGATTTCCCTTAAGAGTCCAAAGTATTAAAAGACATCAATCTTTGAAGTGCTATTTCTCAGAAACCGTGACATTTATAGAATCTCTGTTTGAGGCTATGGGATTGTGTTTGGACCATCTACAATAACCTCTCTTGGTTTTTGTTATCTCAGAGGCGTTTTCCCGTGATGGTAAGTTTTCAGCTGAGGGAAAAGTTGTTAGATGCAAATAGTGTAAAGTTGCAAAGTGGTGTAACTTTCATTCAACAAATCGTATGACCAAACGAACTATTCCAACATGTCTGGATAAGTATGTTTAACCTAGGGATGGTCCTCTTTTGCACCCAAATACGCCGAATCACTCTGAGCTACATTGGACCGATGATTTTCCTTAAGAGTCCAAAGTGCTCAAAGGAAACAATCTTTGAAGGGCTATTTCTCAGAAATTGTGATGTTTACAGACTCTATGTTTGAGGATATGGGATCGTGTTTGGCCCATATACAATAACCTCTCTCAATTTTTTCTATCTAAGAGGCGTTTTCCCGTGGTGGCAAGTTTTCAGCTAAGGGAAAAGTTGTCAGAAGCAAACAATGTAAAGTTGCAAAGTGGTGCAACTTTCATTCAGCAACTCGTACGACCAAATGAACTATTCCAACATGTCTGGATGGGTACATTTACATTAGGGATGGTCCTCTTTTGCACCCAAATATGCCGAATCACTCTGAGCTACATTGGACCGACAATTTCCCTTAAGAGTCCAAAGTCCTAAAAGGAAGCAATCTTTGAAGGGCTATTTCTCAGAAACCGTGACATTTAAAGACTCTCCGTTTGAGGCTATGGGATCGTGTTTGGCCCATCTACAATAACCTCTCTTATTTTTTTCTATCTTAGAGGATTTTTCCCGTGGTGGCAAGTTTTCAGTTGAGGCAAAAGTTGTTAGATGCAAGTAGTGTAAAGTTGCAAAGTGGTGCAACTTTCATTCAACAACTCATACAACCAAATGGACTATTCCAACATGTTTGGATGGGTACGTTTACACCAGGGATGGTCCTCTTTTGCAACCAAATACGCTAAATCACTCCAAGCGACATTGGATTGACGATTTCCCTTAAGAGTCCAAAGTGCTAAAACACCATACCATCTATTGTACAGTTTGTAGTTGGATGGTATAGCCATAGTAGATTTTATTAGGACTATATAAGGTGACTATTTGAGTTTAGAGAGCTGGAAATATCTGTACTTGAGTTGGTGAGTTGCCATGCATGGCAAAAATGAGTGAAATTAGGTGAAAAATGGTGGTTACAACTTGCTAATGTCAATGAAACATGGGGGCAACAAGATTTAAGGTTGGATCAAGCTTGTGCAGGTCCTAATAGACATGTTTGATAAATTTATAGGGTGTGGTAAGGTTGGAAACATTGATTTCCTTAAAAACCTCATGAAAGTTGCTAAAAATGAAGTTCCACCCAAGTTGGATTCGAGGAGCAAAAGTGGCAAGCCACTGTAATTTATCATATATAAATAGGAGATATTACAAAACTTGGTTCAAATGAGCATATCTTCAGGAAAGAACCAGGAAGAAAACCTTCAGTTGTAGCTTGATTAAGTATAAAAAGTTATTATAGAATTATCCCAATAATAGTAACAAAGCATACACCTGTATGACTAATTCAACCTATGAGTTTCCAAAATACAAACCCCTTTACATTTTAAACATACCCTTTATACAATGCCAGACATTTGACCCATATTTCAAAAAACATCACTGGGTATAGATTATGCCCATACACAGTTATGACCTTTTTACATTGTTTCCAATTTGAAAATTCAAATTTTACAAAATTTTCCTATTGGAGGTGTAAGAAATGGCTATGAAGGTAGCCACCCAAGATCTAGAGGCCTAATAGAAAGCACAAGTGAGAGAGAAAAGAATATGACAAGAATAAATTGTATTCAATGTCAATGATATGAGAGGATTGTTTACAATGAGAGAGACCCCTTGGTTATATAGCCAAGGTGAGAACATAGGAGGGCATAAGATTATGACAAGTGTCATAATCTTATGACATGAAACAACAATGAAAAGTTATCACTCCATCTAAAGTGGGAAAGGATAATGTGATAATCTCCACAAAAGGTGGATCACCCACAAAAGGTGGAGAGATAATCACATGATGTGTCCACAAAAGGTGGAAGTGATGTGGTAATGACATGTCAAGTCCACCAAAAGTGGAAAATCTCCAACAACCTCCTATGTGGTCCCTAAGTAAACTTAACTAAGGTGTAATAATGACTTAGGACAAGGTACAAGACATTTAATTACACCAACACCCCCTTTAAGTGCAACTTAGGGAGAATGTACACAAAAGTAAACAATGCAAGATGGGTCCCGGCTACGAGGCCATGTTAGGTACCCATGTACAAATGCAATGAAATCTCTCACAAGTGGAGTAAAGATAGAAAAACCCTGTGGGAAAAAAACTACCCCCCAAAAGAGAGATGAAATACAAAATAATAATCATGCTCTAGGAAGGATAAAACCTCAAGTGAGGAAAAAGTCCCCCCCATAAGAGATAGTCCATGCAACCCCCCCTCAATGGAGAGTCACTGCTCAAATGTCACAATGTCAAGAGTCCCCAATCTAAACTGAAGAAGGAGAGAATGTAGAAAAATGTGAAAGCTGAAGTAGAGCGGACCAAGGATGATGATGAGTCCTCTAAATGTTGTTACAAAAGAAATGTCAAACTGTGCAAAGCACTGATAGAAGGAATCAGGTACAACTACAGAAGATGCCACATAACTAGTGACTAAGTTGAATCTGTCAACTCAAGAGTAACTGCAGAATCTGTCAATGAAGAGTTGTAGAAGAATCCACACTGCAACAGGAATAAGGTCAGAACCAAGAAGACAACTGCGTGAGCATCAACTGAATGCTCAATAATAGCAGATTGGTACAATCCATGTCTCACTGGAGCCATGCACAATTTGTACAATCCAAGTCTCACTGGAGCCATGCACCAAGTCTCTAGATGTAAAACCAAACTTATGAAGACAGGTAGAGTGCTTCCAAAATAGGAGTCTATATGGTGATTAGTCCATCTCACCAAAATGTATGGGTAACTAGCCGTTGCATACGCTGAGTATATAGGAACTAACACTAGATACATAGATCAATCCAAAGAAGCATACAAAACATGACATAGTACACTAAAATAGTAGATTGTGGCACTTTATTTTAGTGTGATTACAACATTACAAAGTGGAGAACTACAAAAATGATGATGCAAAACTAGAAATGCTGATGAAGAAGCCAACCAAAGGTGCCTTGAAGCAGAAGACCGTGAAGAAAGCCCTCCAGGTGGATGTCGGTAGGAGCAACTGACCCCTGTTGACTGCTGATTAGAGGAACAAATCGTCCAAGACAAGGCTCGATCGGGAGGCAAACTAATTTCTCCAAGTTTGCTTATTAATGCATGACTTGTTTTTAAAAAAACTTAATTAAAAAGTTTAATTTAAAAACATGATTTATTAAAAAACTTTATTATTAAAATAATAAAGAAAATTGAATTTTGATGAAAAAACTTTATTAAAAATAAAGAAAAACAAACACATTGTTTTATTTTATTTTTAAATAATAAAATCTAATAAAAAGAAAAATTAATAATTTTTAATTTTGAAAAAACTTTAATAAAAATCAATAAAAGAAAAAAATGATTTTTGTTTTTTAATTAAAAAAATTTAATATTAAATATTAAGAAAAACTCTATTAAAAGTTTTATTAAAACATTATTAAAATTAATAATGAAAAGTTTTATTTTATTTAAAAAACTTAAAAAATATTAAATAAAAAACAAATTTAAAAACTTTTGAAAAGTTTAATAATAAAAAAAATTAAAAACAAAGGTTGGGCGGGGCCGGCAGTGGCGCTGCCCCCTGTCATATCTGTGGAAGGTGGCGGTACGCCAAAGTCTGCCACGCCGGCAGACCTACGGGCCACAGGGGGCCGACAGGGCCTGCGGTGCAGGTACCCTGTCGGTACCTTGCGTACCGCAGGGTTTGATTAATTTTCAAAAAAAAATTATATATATATTTTTTTAACTTTTGATTTAAAAAAACAAAAAAAAAATCTATTTAAAGATTTTTATTGTTTTTTTAAAGATTTTAAAATTTTTTGCAAAATATTGCAAAATAAAAAAATATTTTTAATAAAATCGTACCTGCGCAGGTAGGGCCGTATGGCCCGCTTGCTAAAAAATTTTGCCTCTGAGAGCAACTTGCTCTGATTCAGACGATCTGACAGTCAATTTAGGGGTTTTTGGCCCTTTTGAATGCAATGGAGATGTCCTTTTCAACTGAAAATGCTCTGAAGTGGCAGCTACCTCCTGGATCTGGAAATCACCTCCAATCTTCAACCCTTTGCAGATTTGGCCTCCAATGTTCAACTGAGACGAAACAAAAGGAAAATCTGACTATCTCAGACACTCTGGATGCAATGGCAAGCTTAGATCTGATGCAACAAGCTCCCAAAATGCACCTGCAACACAAGGCCAAAAATAGAACCCTCCAAAAATCTCTCCAAAAGACTAACTAAAGGCACTCTAAAAGCTTTGATACCATGTAAGAATTGGCTATGAAGGTAGCCACCCAAGATCTAGAGGCCTAATAGAAAGCACAAGTGAGAGAGAAAAGAATATGACAAGAATAAATTGTAGTCAATGTCAATGATATGAGAGGATTGTTTACAATGAGAGAGACCCCTTGGTTATATAGCCAAGGTGAGAACATAGAAGGGCATAAGATTATGACAAGTGTTGTAATCTTATGACATGAGACAACAATGAAAAGTTATCACTCCATCTAAAGTGGGAAAGGATAATGTGATAATCTCCACAAAAGGTGGATCACCCACAAAAGGTAGAGAGATAATCACATGATGTGTTCACAAAAAGTGGAAGTGATGTGGTAATGACACGTCAAGTCCACCAAAGGTGAAAAATCTCCAACAACCTCCTATGTGGTCCCTAAGTAAACTTAACTAAGGTGTAATCATGACTTAGGACAAGGTACAAGACATTTAATTACACCAACAGGAGGCATTTAGGGCACAGTCTTCCACAATAGTAGTATGTTCACATTCTGGACTGACAAGGACCTGTAAAAACCATCAAGGTAGCTTAGAATAACCAATCTATATTATTATAAATGACACAAAATATGATGAGATGGTAATGAAAACTATAAAAGACACTTAGAATATCCAACCTATATTGTTGTAATCTGTCACATACCTCTCCAAAAGTATCAAAACTGGCTATTGTTGTAGCAGGTCCATGATCAATCGTGCTAGGAATATTACAAAAGTGGGAAATTGAGAAATCTATATTGTCACAATAGAAAATATGCTTAGACTAACAAATCTATATTAATCTAAACAACTTGAACGATGATGAATTGGTGATGCAAACTATAAAAGATGCTTAGAATAACCAATCTATATTATTCTAAATGACACAAAATATGATGAGATGGTAATGAAAACTATAAAAGATGCTTAGAATAACCAATCTATATTGTTGTAATCTGTCATATACCTCTCCAAAAGGATCAGAGCTAGCTATTGTTACAGCAGGTCCATGATCAATCGTGCCAAGAATATCAAAAAAGTGGGAAAATGAGAAATCCATATTGTCAAAATAGAAAAGATGCTTAGACTAACAAATCTATATTAATCTAAACAATCTGAATGATGATGAATTGGTGATGCAAACTATAAAATACACTTAGAATAGCCAATCTATATTGTTCTAATCTGTTGCATACCTCTTCGAAACGATCAGAGCTGGCTATTGTTACAACAGGTCCATGATCAATCTTGCCAAAAATATCATAAAAGTGCATACAAAATATCACTATTAAAGACACCTGCATAATCAATATTAAATAAAGAACACTAATGAACTTAAGCATAATGAACATAAGCATTGTACCTTCCATTCTTGAAAATGTTATTCAAGTGTACTTGAAGGGTCATCTCTTTGCTTAAGAGTATCCAATATCACTTCATGATCAACATTAATAAGTGTCCATAGTTGTTTTGTCTTTGATCTGGCATGATGCTTCAAAAACTTAACATTTGTTGCTATAACAAGGTGTGAATATATGAGAATGGTTTTGTGTTTCTCTTAGTCTTCAAATGCAGGTATTCCATTCTTTCTAATCATATATGTTTGCAACCAAGTTCCTGCAACCTTAACTGAACTTGTAGGATACATGAAACCATCATCATCTTCCATCAGTTGTGTTAGCTTATGCTTTACCTGCACACATCGAGCCAACCAATAGTTTGATCTCCCTTCATTCCCCTACGATGCAACAACAACAAAAACATGTCCTGGTTGTAGTAGATCTGAAAGCAGGTTGTAATCAACTAAACTTTCCATTGTGTCATTTGTCACAGATATTGTTTGAGATAAAGGAGTTAGATAAGCTATAGAAACCATTTATCCACACACTCACTTGACTCACATTGATCCCACTCGCACTGAATACAACTCTGACAAAAACAAGCCAACTCTCATGTCCAAATGGTCCATGTTCCTGCATCTGAGCTTTGAAATGAATGCATCTTTGAAGAGTCTTTGATTTTATGACAATCCAATCTGCCTCCCACTATACCCTCCTCAACCAACCAAAAGAATTTGCGCACTGTTGAATCAAGTGTCCCCCCCTATGACAATGTTGAACTACACCAATCAACAATAGAACGTGCATCGCTAAATTTTGCTCCTGAAATCTTCAATTTCTCCTTAACTAGAGCTCTATTTGCACATGCACCTACTCCATCATGCTCCCCTTTCCTATGTACAGCTTCAAAAAAATTTCAAATATGAGGTACACCCCTCTCTACATGCATTCTACTCAACCAATAAAACACACAAGAATTCTTGAATTGACTTATGCAATTATCTGACCAAATTAGATGTTGGCCCAGTGCTATATCATGCTCCTAGAAGAACTCAAAAAAGTTTCAAAACAATGTTGGACATACTTGGACGAGTGAGATCTATCATCACTCATATTAAAATGATACTCTTTGATTATCTTTCGATCCTCCTCTATACTATCAGGTGCATGTCTAAACGTTATGTGGACAAAAATAGCAATCTTAATGGAATTGTAATACTGAGATTGTACCTCATTTTGTGGTTGCAATGTGTAGTTTTTTGCAAAATCAACCACTAATATAATAGTGCCAATTGGAAAGGAGTCCTTACACATCCTAAATTGTTGATCCAACCACTGAGACCTATGACTATGCCTTGCATACTTGTAGAAAATATTGTCCTTAAAATCTGAAATAAAATGAGCAACACTGCATTCTTTTGTAACCAACTCACATCTAGAACCTTCACCTCCACTCTACAAAGTATATTTGAGTATCTCATATCTCTTTTTCTCAACAAGCTTCTTTCCAAATTTATGTTCAAAACTCTGATGAAAACATTGAAAAAACTTTGACAAGCCACCACATTGTGAGCACTTTGCATTTAAACAATCATTTCTATAGAAAAAGCAACCATCATCTCTAGAATATAAAAATAGATCTAGCAAGTCCCTTGATGATTTCGGAAGATGCATTGCACCATACTCCTACAACATTTCATTAGTATGCAAAGTAGAATGGATATAGCATAATAGCTCATGGTACATTGAAAAATCCACATGGTAATTGCAACAACAAGTATTACGAATCTTAAGAGGCACACAATAAAATGGCTTCAAACCTTGAAAAGTCCTTTGCGATATTTCCATATTTGGATGTGTTTCAATAATTTTTTGAACAACATTGTTTGGCTTGATTCCAAGAAATATTTAGGATGTGGTGTACAGTCTCAATTTCTAATTCTTAACTTTAAAACATCCTTTGCATTAGGTGATACTCTAGAGTTATCTTGCCAAAATTGTTTAATTACCTACTTTACATTATCAGTTAGCTTCTTATCAACATGTGGAAGCCTCCCAACAAAATCCCATGTATCATTTTGAAGAGGATCATCTATTCTTTCTCTTCTTGTGAGTTCTCTATCCAAAGTTTTACGATTTATGTCAAAATCAACACAATTTTGTCTCATAAAGTGAGCCTTATTCAATTGATGGCTTACTAGGGAAGTTGTAATGACTCTCCGAGCAGCTCTCTTATCCTTTTCCTTGTTATTTTTTCCAATAGATTTGAGAGCATTAATTTTTTTTTGACAATAATATAATTTTTTTCGGTCTTCTTGTTCACACGAATCTTTAATTTGGCTAGCAAAGGTCTCATCTTTTTCATTTTAGCAATTTTACAAAAATTTGGCATTGCTCGGTCAATGTCTTATCACTAAAATATTGGTTGAAAATTCTTCTAGCCCTCAACTGAATAGTTCGTGTTGACCTCTTGCCTTCAAAATTGTTTATAATGTTCTCATCAAATTCAAGTAACCATTTAGGGGTTCTTGAAGGTCTTGAATTTGGAATATGTCTTTCTTCCACACAAGGTTCTTCATTTCTCATGTAATTGGTGAAACATAATTTACACTTGCTTCAATATTATGTTCAAAATCTTCATTTCCAACATTTTCACCTTGAACATTTTAAATATCAATTTGAATAATTTCATTCCCAATTTCAATATCATGTTCAACATCTTCAAATCGAACATTTTCATCTTGAACATTTTCATTATCAGTTTCAATATTTTCATTCCCAATTTCAATATCATGTTCAACATCTTCAAATCCAACATTTTCACCTTGAACATTTTCATTCCCAATTTGAATATCATGTTCAACATCTTCAATTCCAACATTTTCACCTTGAACATATTCAATTTCCTCTTCACTTAAAAGACCATAGGGGTTAGGTAAACCAATATTTAACATACCTTGTCTTCTCTTCCTATGACCTTCTCTATCTCTTTGTCTATATGCTTCGATTTGTTCTTTTGTAAGCTTTCTCTTACGTTTTTGCTTCCGATGACTACTGCTCCCCATTATACCTCATAAAAGATGCTAAAAAATCATTGCTTATGACAAATTTGAGTAGAAGATGCTCCAAAAAGTTGATCTTTGTCTCTTCCTATCTAAAACCGCGCGTATGTCACCTGCAAACAAAATGTAGGGTCCATTGGAATGCACAAAACAACCCACATGGGGTTTTTCTATGGCCCACAAATCCAATAGCCATTATAATTTGATATCCGATACATTTGATTTTTTTTTTAAAATGTTTTGTAATGGTATGATTTTAGTTC
>VDFB02014421.1:0-46654 GCA_007258455.2 Sequoia sempervirens | reverse complement strand
GGTTAAGGGTAGAGGGGAGAGAGAGAGGGAGTCAGTGAAAGAGAGGGAGGGAGTCAGAGAGAGATAGAGGGTAGAGGGGAGAGAGATAAAAGTGATTGAGTGAGAGACTTGGGAGAGAGAGAGAGATGGAGAGAGAGAGAGAGAGGGAAAGAGATAATATTTAAATATTTTATATATTAGTAATATATATATATATTTAAATATTATACATAATAATATAATATATTATAAATTAAATTATAAACTTTATTGCATTTTTTAAATCATATATTATAAATTGTGTAACATTTTTGCAACTCTATATAAAACATATCGGATATCTGATATTTCTAACACAAAATTTAATGCTGAGGGATAAGCCTCGGGCTTGCTTTGGATTTTGGTTCGGATCTGCCAATCCTAAGAAGTCAACACAAAAAATGTGTTTAACAACTTACCTTGCTTTTCCAGACTTTGCCCATGTGGTTGACAACTTTTTTTTACCCAAAATTGATGAAACAAAAAGGTTTTGTAAAGGAGCTTCTCATCTTTCCACCAATATAAATTATACTTTAGTTTGAATCTAATAAATAATTATTATTCATTTTCTATTAGAATTACGACTAAAGTTCTGATTGATAGCTGATTGAAAAAAATCTTTATCTTTCAAATGGTATCACATTTTTGAATCAAAACATGTGTCACATTCTATGCTTCATACTATAGGATTAAAAAATTAATTTCATGAATTTTGACCAAGTTAAGGTGGTCAAACATACAAGTTTTATATTTTTTAAAAGTTGTAATAAAAAGTTCATAATTAATTATTTACTTGGAAAAAAATTACAAAAATATGCATCACATCAGGACATGAGCCCTCTACTTATATCTAAAATCTTATAAAAAAATAATTATGATTTTATTATGGTTAGGTGGTTAGATAGACACCTACTTCTTATTTTTTCCACGAAATTTAAGTAACTACATTGAAATTTCAAATTTTCACCAAATAGATTTTTTTTTTTAGAAAAAGAAACCTAGTAGTTTAGAAACTACATTCAATTTTCCACAGATTCTATTCTTACATATTTTTGAAATAATATAGATAACTTATTCAAATTTTTACGTCAAGTTGCCTAACTCTGATTTTTCTAGATTTTCATTGCCACTTAAGGGCCTTTTTTTTCAATGATGATCCTGCACATTCCTAGAAGGCTATGTTTATTAAGCTGGATATGAGTAAAGCTTATGATCAGGTCAGATGAGATTTTTTGTCTACGATCTTGATGGCATTTGGTTTAAGCAATGATTGGATTGAGTGGGTTATGAGTTGTGTTACTTCCCCATCTTTATCTGTCTTAATTAATGGAGATCCCTCAGATCTCTTTGGGGCTTCAAAGGGGTTGCGACTAGGTGATCCGCTTTCCCCATATTTGTTTATTCTTATGGCTAAGGAGCTCGAAAAATATTTGAGATCTCGCATGGATCTTGGTTTGCTAAAGGGGTGGCATTGGGGTAATGGAATCCCAACTCAACTTCATCTACAGTTTGTGGATGATACAGATTTGATGGGAGTTGCTAAAGTCGAGGAAGCTGTCAACCTGAGGAAAGCCTTGGACTATTATTTGTCGGCTTTGGGTCAGAGGATTAATGAGGACAAGTCTTATATTTATTTCTTCAATACTCTGAATTTAATTCAGTAGAGAATTTCTAAGATTCCTAGATTTTAGTTTGGCTCTCTTCCATTTGTTTATCTTGGGATTCCTATTGTCGAGCATTTGCTTTCAAGAGTGTTTTGTCAGGATGTGATTGAGAAATTTCAGAAGAAGGTCAGTCGTTGGACTTGTAGATGGATTTCTACTGCTGGTAGAGTTATTCTCTTGAAGTATATGGTTCATGCTCTATCGTTGTGCAAGTGTTTTGTGCTTTCTACACTTGCTCGCTTTGTCAGTGATTTTGAGTGCCTTTGTTGGAAATTTCTTTGGTCTAGTAATCTTCTTTCAAGGAAATGGAGCCTAGTTAAGTGGGAGGATGTGTGTCGTCCAAAGCAAGAAGGAGGTATTGGCTTGAGGTGGGAAAACTAAATGATCAAGCATTGGCGGCCAAGCTTTATTGGAGATGGTGTACGCAACAATAGTGTACTTGAGCTAGGATACTTACTTTCAAGTATCTGGGTTGTGTTGAGGTTAGTGATCTTCCTTGTTTCTCCCTCTTGGGAAAGGGTTTGATGATATGGAATACTCTAAAAAGAGGAGCCGATTTGATCAAGAAAGGCCTGTTTTGGATCTCTAATCGTGGGTCGGAAGCACTCTTTTGGTCTGATTCTTGGGATGGGCATTCGCCTATCTTGGATTCACATCCTCATCTTCTTGATCTTAGTCGAGTCCTTCTAGAGGCTGGTTGGAGGTATGTGAAGGATTATAAGTCTTCTCAGATCCTAGGTCAAGGTATTGTGTATAAGTGGAAGAGCTTGCAGGAGTGACCTCCTCGTGGTTCAAGGGAGGATCATCATGATCTTGTTATCCTTCTTAATAATAGGTTTTGTAACTCTTTGGAGAACAAGGATGTTCTTGCCTGGGGCCATGATTAGAAAGGGAGATATTCTGTTGCGGAAGGAGCACAAAGATCTCTGCAAGCTAAAGACCTGTTACAAGGGAGAGCAAAGAAACAACACATCAAAATATGCTCAGAAAATATAGAGCCCAATATTGCCAAATGTAAAAGAGTTATTTTACAAAGAAAAAATTACAACCTTATAGGTAAAAAACCTAAAAAGGAAAACCCTAGGCATGCACATAATAATTAATAAAATAATTAATTATTATGCACCTAAAGTTAGCTTAAGTGAAAAAGAGATAAAAGGTAACTTAATTAATTAACCAGATATTGTTTAATTAATCAAGTAAAAACCAATTACTCTAACACCCCCCCTTAAGCTAGACTTACAGAGAAGCTAAAACGTAGAAGAAGCTACAGAAAGCAAAGAACAATGGGTCCTGGTAACAAGGCCAGATCAGGTACCCAAGTACAAGGAAATCTCTATGAAATGGAGAAAAAGGAGAAAACCCAATGGGAAAAAACTC
The DNA here is from genome assembly GCA_007258455.2 of Sequoia sempervirens. Classification (NCBI taxonomy): domain Eukaryota; kingdom Viridiplantae; phylum Streptophyta; class Pinopsida; order Cupressales; family Cupressaceae; genus Sequoia; species Sequoia sempervirens. Next base: position 43,592 of record VDFB02014421.1, on the reverse strand, counting down.
CTCTCCAAAAAGAGATAGAAGAACATGCTGAAAGAAACATGAAGGAAGGCCTCATGAAAACCCCCCAAGGACAACTTCCTTCACCCAAAGCATAGAACACAACTAAAGATAGCGCAGAGAGGCAAAAGGCTTCATGAAGATGTCAGCAACCTACTCGGCAGTGGGAATATACTCCAAGATGAGAGAACCATCCTAAATCAACTGTCTGATGAAATGCATATGAAGCTCAATGTGCTTCGTCCATTGATGCTCCACCGGGTTGTGAGAAATGTGTATAGCACTCTGATTGTCACAGCAAAGAATAGTGGGACTATCAGGAGGAAAACCAAAATCAGTCATCAATTGGCGATCCATAAGATCTCCTGACTAGCGAGCACAGCAGCTCGGTACTCAGCCTTTGTAGATGATAATGCATGAGCAGTTTGCTTCTTGCAAGACCATGTGATAGGACCAGAGACAAGACAAAAAACAAAGCCAGAAGTAGACTTCCAATCATTGGCATCACCAGCCCAATCTAAGTTAGTGTAGCCAACAATGTGAGGATCCCCTGATGTGTAGTGAATGCCATAAGAAAGGGTGCCCTGAATGTACCTCAAAATACGTTTGGCAGCTTGCTAGTGACTCTCATGAGGATCATGGGAGAATCGAGAGATAAGGCCAACCACAAAGGAAAGATCAGGACGAGTGTGAGTTAGGTACAACAATCTGCAAACCAACTGCCTGTAAAGTGTAGAATCTATGGAAGGAGTGGGGAAAGTAGGAGTCAAAACAACCCCAGACTGAAAAGGTGTGGGAGCAGGCTTACAATCAAGCATGCCAAAGTGCTGAAGCATATCAAGAGCATACTTCTGCTGGTAAATAGAGATCCCATCAGAAGACTGAATCACCTGAAGACGAAGAAAATAGTGCAGAAGACCGAGCTCTGTCATCTCAAACTGCTCCATCAAAGCTCGCTGAGCATGCTGAATCATAGAGGATGAGCTACCTGTGATGAGGAGATCGTCAACATATAGCACAAGAATTAGGATCTCACCCTCAAGATTTTGAATATAGACTATAGGATCAGAATGACAGTGTGTGAAACCAGTGGAGAGCAAAAAAGAGTCCATCTTCTCATACCAAGCCCGAGGGGCCTGTTTGAGACCATATAATGAATGCTGAAGTCTGCAAACCAAAGAAGCATCCTAAACAAATACCTGAAGCTACTCCATATACATCTCCTCCTGTAGGTCACCATGCAAGAACACACTCTTCACATCCATCTGATAAATGGACCAGACCCTAGAAGCTGCAAGTGATAGTACAAAGTGAATAGAATTCATCTTGGCGATAGGGGAAAATGTCTCGGAGTAATCAATACCCTCAACCTGCAAGAAACCCTTTGCAACAAGAAGTGCTTTGTACTTATCAATAGAACCATCAGCAGCATACTTGGTTCGATACAACCATCGGCACCGAACCATCTTTTTTCCCTTAGGAAGAAGACAAAGATCCCAAGTACTATTCCTCATCAAAGAAGAATACTCCTCCTCCATAGAACTATCCCACTCAGGGTGACCTTCCGCCTTTGAAAACTTGTGAGGATCCTCTAAAAGAGCATGACTCAAAAGACTAGAACCTGCAGTATAAGAACGAGTGCGACGGGTGTCAGAAGGATCACTTGCCATAGATCCTGCTGCCTCAACAGTAAAGCGAGCCCATTTGGGCATCGGAGGTGGAGCAAGAGGAGGTGGAGATGGGGGATCATCAGCATCCTCATCAGAATCATCCTCAACAAAATCCTAAAGAGCTATAGTGTGAGGAGTCGGTAGTGAAGTAGACACTGGAGATAGGGTATCCACTGCAGGAAGGCGCTCATCAAATTGGACATCCCGTCGAAACAAGACCTCTCTAGAATCAGGATCAAACAACCTATATGCCTTAACATCCTCACAGTAGTTGACAAAAATGAGGGGTCAAATCTTCCGCTCCATGGCTCTCCTCTGAGCATCAGGAATAAAGGCCCATGCCTCACTACCAAATACTCGAAATGATGAAACATTAGGCTTGTCATGAGACCACGCCTCCTCAGGAGTCATATGTCAATTCACCTTGTGAGGCATCCGATTCTGAATATAATTGGCACAATTAACTGCCTAGCCCAAAAGGATGGATCCATGGACTTGGACTGAATCATACAATTCACCATCTCCCGTAAAGTCCTATTCTTTCTCTCAGCGACACCATTCTGATGAGGGGTGTAGGGAACAGTAAATTGATGCTGCAAACCATGCTCAGTGCAAAAATCTCTAAAAGCTTGATTCACATACTCCCCCCATTATCTGTACGTATCCTTCGAATAGAAAGGCCAGACTGCTTCTCTACAAATGTCTTAAAGATTCGAAAGGAATCAAAGACATCAGACTTGTACTTAAGAAAGTACACCCATGTGCATCTGGAGAAGTCATCAATGAATGTGAGTACATACTTGGCCCCAGAAAAAGGAGTGGGAAATGACATGAGGTCACTATGAATCAAATCCAAGGGTGCCAAAGCACGAGTGGTGCTTCCCTTCGGAAAGGGATCCCTATGATGCTTGCCAAGCACACAACCATGACAAACACCGTCTGTGCAGGAAATCTGTGGAAGACCAAGAACAAGTGCCTGTGTACTCATCTGCTGAAGATATCTGTAATTGACATGGCCCAAATGCTCATGCCAAAGCTTACTCCTGAAATCTGCATGTGCTATAAGAGATGAACCTGTACCCTCAAAAGGCTCAAATCCATCAAATTTGTAAAGACGAGATGCAGTGTCAACATACCTAGTAGCCACAACCAGATCAGAGTCATGGAGGTCCCGAATAACCACATGATGTGGTGAGAACTAAACTATCTTACCAGAGCCAGAATTGAAAATCTGATAAATGGACAGGAGGTTCGTCAAGATGTCAGGAACAACCAGAACATCTTGTAGAGTACCCCCATCCAAAGAGACAGAACCAAAACCCAAGACTGAAAGTTGTGTGGAGTCACCCACTACAATCTATGAAATACCACAAGAGACAAGAGAAGTGACCAACTATTGAGTGTGAGTCATATGGTGAGAAGCACCAGAATCTAAAATCCAAGTGGACCCAGAGGTCGATGTTCGAGCAGTGAGAGCATGACCTTTGCCTGTGGAAGGAGAAGACGACTGAGGTGAGGAGATGTTATGCTGCTGCATGGCTTCCTCTAAAGCCTCTAATCGTTTCCAACACCTGGAAACTGGATGTCCTTCCTTGCCATAGAAGCTGCAAGTGTCACCTGATTTCTTCTTAGTCTTGGAGGAAGACTCACCAGACTTCAAAGATTTCCCCTATTTCAGATTAAGTGGTGGTTTGGAGGAATGCTCACTGCCTACAGAATCTTTCTTGGGCTTCTGTTCTCCTTAGATGATTGAGCAACCAATGCTTTTTTCTTTGAGCCTGATAGCATATCAATCTAAGAAAGGTGTGACTGCTCACGAGACAAACGCTCACAAAACACATCAAAGGTAGGCATGGTAAAACGAGTACCCAGGCCATCCATGGTGGAATAGAATGAAGAAGCAAATATCTGAAATGGACCATGAAGCTTCAAAAGGATCAAGTAAATGCACTTTGTGTCTGACTTATTCTTGCCACAACCTTATAAAATAGAGCGGATAGTTTTGAACTTGGTCAAAAAATCTTCAATAGTGGGAAATGATTTAGGTAATAATGAAGTGAGCTCTGCCTCAATCTAGAATGCTCAAAACTCAATAATCGTCCCAAAGAGTGTCTCAAACTTCAACCAAATGGCTCAAGGAGTGAGCAAAGCATCAAGGTGAAATAGAAGACTATCAAAAACGTGCAGAGATAGCAAACCCATAGCTTCATCCATCTTGTTCCTGTGCTAAAGAATCTCAAAAAGATGCTACAACTGAGGCTAAACCTCATCTAGACAAGACCACAACCCTCATGACCTAAGAAGCCTCGTCATGCGAGACTTCCAGGTGTGATAGTTGTGTGATGGGAGTAACTCAACTGAGGAGTCTGCCATGAAACCCTACACCTGTACCTATACCTGCACCTGTTGGTGTATTTTATTATTATGTGATCTTTCAGAATAGATAGAAGATGAAGAAGGGTTTTATTTTTTTGAGAGTTTTGGTGTTCTGGTTTTCTGATTTAAATGACAGAAAGCGAGAAAGAAAACCCCCCACAAAAGATAAACCCAAACCCTAGTACAAACTGAGAAAGAGGAAGCAATGCATAAGCAAAAGAGCTTCAAAAAAAATTCTCGTGTATCTGAAGAAAATTCTAAGAAAAAGGATCACATAGCTGAATAGAGCAGGCTGAGAGCTTTCCAACGCCTATTCATTTTTGAAAAACAGAGTCCGTTTGCACCTTTTATGGCCCCGGAAGTGTAGAAAAAGGACCCCACTTTGACTGGAAAAAATATAGTCAACCAAAAAATTTGGGAAAAATTATCAGTACCATACTGTTCGACACAAAATTATCTTTCCAACGGTATCTCGTTTGAAGAAAACGGAGACTGTATGCCCATTTTATACCCAATTTCATGAAGCCTCCTGAAAAAGCACAATTCTGCCTCCTTTGAGCCCTGGAGGCTAAAAAAATAGGCCCATGGTCCGCTGAGCGACCAAGGGGATGGAGGTAGGTTCGGCGAGCCGAGTGAGTTAGGAGAGCTCAATGAGGGTGGTGGCGGCTGGGGAAAGAGGGTGCTGAAGGTTTGCAGACGGCCAGGAGTGCAGCGAGTTGGGCGACGGCGGGAGCTCGGGCGGCGGCCAAAGAAACCCAGCGGTGGTGAACTGGGCGAGCTGGGCGATGATGGGAGCTCGGGTGGTGGCTGGAGAAACCCAATGGCGGTGAACTAAGGTGGCGGTGGTGATGATGGGAGCTCGGGCGGAAGCCAGAGAAACCAGGGTCGGTGGATGACGGGCGGCTGGAGAAACCAGGGAGCAATGGCTAAAGAAACCAGGGAGGTCGGCGACGACCGGCGAAACCAGGGGCGTGGCGGCTAGAGAAACCAGGGAGCAGCGGCGGCTGGCGAAACCAAGGGCACGGCGGCCAGAAAACCAGGGCACCGAAAGCAAGTTGAGTACTACCGCCTACAATACTTGCAGGTCCGGCGGTACCGTGCGTACCGTGGGTGCAAACCCAAAAAAAAAATTCAATTTAAAAAAAAAAAAATCCTTTGTATTTTCGCCTGGTTTTTTTAAAGAAAAAACAAAGCCAGCTTCTAATGCAAGATCTCAAAGACTAGAACATGGAGCTTCAGACCTTGGCTCTGATACCGTGAAGGAGCACAAAGATCTCTGCAAGCTAAACACCTGTTACAAGGGAGATGCAAAGAAACAACACAACAAAATATGCTCAGAAAATATAGAGCCCAATATTGCCAAATGTAAAAGAGTTATTTTACAAAGAAAAAATTACAACCTTATAGGTAAAAAACCTAAAAAGGAAAACCCTAGGAATGCACATAATAATTAATAAAATAATTAATTATTATGCACCTAAAGTTAGCTTAAGTGAAAAAGAGATAAAAGGTAACTTAATTAATTAACCATATATTGTTTAATTAATCAAGTAAAAACCAATTACTCTAATAGTTGCTTCTGGGTATCAAGCTCTAGATAAGTAGATTTACAGGGCTACGAGGATCCCCTGGTGGAAGCAAATTTGGAATAATTTTTCTTGGCCCAAGTGTAACTTCTTTGGTTGGCTTGTGATGCGAAGTAGATTCCTAAGTTGGGAGAATCTTCGGAAGTGGTGATTTCATGTACCCTCTAGGTGTGTTCTGTGTTCTTGTAATGAGGATAATGTGTAGATCATCTATTTTTTCAGTCTTCTTTTGTTAGGACAATTTGGCACTTTTGGTGGGATTCTTGGGGCCTACCTTGCTGGCACTCTTCTTCATTGGAGAATTTTTGGTTGCGATTGGGTAGTCCACCTGCAAAGGGCAATTTCCTCCATATTGTCTAGGAAATTGGTCCTGGTTTAATCATTTGGAAGATTTGGCTTGAGAGGAATTGTTGTATTTTTTTGGATAAGAAGCTTCAAGTAAGGTAGGTTTGGTTGAGGGTTTTGGGGGTTATTCAGGAAACTATTGTGGTTAAGTTTGATCTTCCATCTGATTTGGATCCAGTGGATAGGGGTGTGGTCCAAAGACTGGGGATTGTTGGTAATGGTTTGAGGAGGCCTAGGGCTGGTTTGAGTAGGGAAGTTAGGGGGAAGATTATGCGAGAAGGACATTGAAGGCCTCCTCCCTTGGGAGTTTTGAATATTAATATGGATGGGTCATCCAGAGGTAATCAAGGTCTTGCCAGGGTAGGGGGCATTGGTAGGAATAGTGATGGGATTGTGGAGTTCTTCTTTTCTGAGTATTTTGGGTAGCAATCAAATAATCTTATGGAAGCTATGGCTATTCTGGTGGCTGTGAAGAGGGCTTGTGCCCTTGGGTGGAGAAGAGTTATTTGTGAGTTGGACTCCCAGGTAGTGGTTGATTTGCTCAATAAAAACCAATTGGAGGATGTTAACTGGCAGTTGGTTGTGGTTGTGAGGCAGATCTCCTCTTTGTGTCAATGTTTGGATTCTATCACCTTTTGCCATATCCCTAGGGAGTGGAATAGGGTGGTTGATTGTTTGGCTAGGTGGGCGTCAGAATGTGGAGAAGGATGGAAGGTGGATGGTTGGGGTGACATTTCTATGAACCTTTCTCAGGAGCTTGAGGAGCTCATTTATGCTAATATGAGACTTTACTTGGCAGTCATTTGATGGTATTTTTGGGCCTTGGGCATTTAGTTGTTGGCCTATACTTTCTATCTGTACTGTTCTTTTGTTGAAATAAAGTTTTTACCCTCCTTTTATTAAAAAAAAGGGTGTCGGTAGCTCCAAAAAGATGATTTTTTTAGAATGTGTGTTGGAATGTTTTAAGGTCTGATATGTTATCAACATAGAATAGTTCATGCAACAATATGTAAAAATAAAAGGTTTTGAAAATGAAAAATCTCAATATGTTTTCAAACAATTGTCAAAAGGTGGAAAATAATAATAAAATATTATTAACACCTAATGCATTGGATATTACGTGACACTATTAAACATTAACACCTTCAAAATCATACACATTTTGACTATACTTAATATTGAAGATATATTTAAAGTTATTGTTGATTACATTAATATAGTGTTTCCTAATATTTTTTGTCAATTACAAATTTGATTTTTTTAAACACAATTCATATTCTAATGTCTTGCTAAAGGAATTTGCACAATTCTTAGGAAAATATATTAATATTTAATATTTGTCTCATGGTCATTGGGTTTGCATTCCAGAATTGTAGATGGTCAACAAGGAAAACAAGAATAATAAATTATAATAAGACTAATTGAGCTAATGTGTAACCTAAAAAAAAAGGTGGCACAGTAATGTCTAAGGATCCATTGCTTGAAAAACCTTCTCTTAACAATGAAATATCTTTCAACAATCTATTTTTATGAGTGCCTAAAATTTAAATGTTGCTTGTATTACTACAACAAAAAGTGTGTTAGTTATATGATATTGTCTTATTTATATCCACTAATAATTTTCACCTTCATGATCCACTAAAACTTATGTGAATATTGATCTCTGTTTGAGAAAACTAAGGTTAGCTTGAGATTTAGTTTGAGACTAATGTGATTGAATATAGATTCTCTTGTGATATGGGTTTATATTAATTGATGATTAAAATGACCGATAAAGATATCCTTGAAAAAGGTTAAATAGACACATAACAAGACATTTGACATGCAGGTTGATAGGTAATGACCATATTCATACAAATTAGTGTTAGAAGTATGAAATTTTATTTTAAAGATAAAAACATGAATAGATCTAATTTAAGAAGATAGAAACTTTAAGAAATTGGTCATTTTGAACTTAAATGAAAAGTTTTAACATAACAAAATATAAATTCAAGATAAAAATCAATCAATATATTGAAAGAAACAAATTAATATTAAGATGGTATATTAATGACATAAAGAAACATAAATATACCATGGAAGATCTTGGTCCATCAACGAATTATAGAAGCTTCTATTAGGAGGAAATGGAAAGATGTTTGTTGGCTTGAATGCTTTTTCCTTCTTTTTTTAAATTCAGAGCTTCTTTTCCCCTCCAATCTATTTGGAAAGCTTGGCAAAAAGTTAGCCAATTTTTAGATTGGAATGGATCTTCCTTACAGACTGGATTTAGTTTTGTTTCAATGTCAATTTGGTGGAATAAAATAATCTCTTATCATGATTTTCCATTGGCTGTTTGTTTCCCAAGGAAAGCCTATTATTTGTTTAAAAAGGGAGTTAGAAAATTTAAAGATCTCTGGGACTTTGATCTACTTGACTGGGCTCCTTGGAACAAAATGAAGGAGCAGTATAGGCTGAATTCTTGTTATGAATAGTTCATCATTTTTATTAAATCCCTTGTGCTAATGGATCTTACTATGAAATTATGTACTTTAAGGGACTGCTATTTTTTTAGAAATTTGAAATGGTTATCATACAACCATTTCAATCATTTTCCTTTAAAAAATATATATCTGAAGATGATTCCTAGCTGGAATATTGCTAATCATTTGAATCCAAAGTGGAAATGCAGATTTAACTCTACAATTTGGTTTAAATTAAATACTCAAATATGGCGTTCCAAAGTAGATTTTGACTTGCAAATGTTGGCTTGGAAGATACCACACTGCAAGCTACCTGTGGGGGATATGTTGAAGTGTATTATGGTCCAACCAACAAGTTGTCCTTTTTGTAACAGTGTGGAAAACTTGAAACACATTTTTTAGGATTGTATATATGTTAAAAGGCTATGGTTTAATATTTTTCAAAATTTCTCGGCTATTTTTAATCATGATTTGATTTGGAAAGAAGTTGTTTTTGGTTTTGGTATGCAAAAGGATGTTATTGTTGATTCTATCTGGCATATTGTTTTGAAGAATATATGGAAAAATAGATGTGCTGCAATGTTTTCTAGTAACTATTATCAGGTGGTTGGTACTCTACTGCTTTACTCTAACATATGTCTCCAGGTGGTTGTTGTTTTTTTGCAAATCATTGTAAAATGGTATTCAACTCTTGTAATACATCCCTTGTATGTAATGGCTAATTTTTTGTACAGTCTTTGTAAAGTTGTGTTGTTCCTAGTTTATTGATGTACGTAATTTTTGTATAGGTCGATGTTTCTCTGCTACTCTAGGTAGCTTATTCTTGTAATTTATTTTGCTTTGATCAATACAAAAAAAAACATAAATATATGAAATGTGCATTTTTATACTTCCACAAACATTAAGAACAAACTCTTTAAATATTGACAAACTAGAAAATAATAGTATACTTTATTGGATAATATTTAATCTTTAAACTATTCGCAAACAAAATTCTTCTTGTGGATAAACCAACAACTAACTATATTATTGAGTTAATTGTGATACACACGCAAATTCCAATCTCCAAAAAAGGAATATCCTCTACAATTAATTATCTTAAAGATAAGCTTTCCCCAGAAATTTCAATCATTCTATTTTCTATTTGCATGTCCCTTCCCAGTTTGATGAAATGAGTGCTTTGTCACTTCAATATAATACCAATTTCATGTATAAATAAAAGTGTCGTAATTTATACAAATATATGGATCTCAGAAACCATGGCTTTGATGGCATTCAAAAAGTGTAAATGACAGATGTTTATCATTCGGTAAAGATAAATGGAATTTATAGCTGGTGCAGATTTTTGGGTTTCATTTTCTATGCCATTAGATTTACAGATAGTTGTCCTGCATATGGCACCCATGGAAATGACACACAACCTAGGGAAATGACACCCAAGGATAAAGAGCTAGAATTCTTCAACTTGATGAATTATTTGAAGGATGGGTAGCAACAACTTATCAATCTCCTTACTGGGAGTATGTAGATGCCTAGACCAAATCATGCCACCATGCCTATGCATAAAAGGAACCTTCATCTTCACTGGAAAACCAGAACACCCCATTGAAATTAGTCATGGATACCAGACTACTGTGAGTCATTTTATTGCAGATATTTTTTGACCACTTTGAGGAAATGGATGAGTGTGAGAAAGAAACAAACTCTTCAGATGATGAATCTACTAAGCAGGATATGATGAATGCCAAGGTTAAACTTGACAACAATGGAGAAATGAGAAATCATTTAGATGGCTATTGCAGGGTTAAAGAAATTCCTTCAAATGCAGAATACAATGTGAGTGATGGAACTCTTCATATTGCTATACCAACAGATCTAGCTAGTGAAGATGGTCAACAAAAAGAAAGACACAATCATAATAATGGAGTTGTAGAGCAAGATGTAATGGAAGTAGATGCTACTCTCCAAAACCAAATTTAGTACCAAAATAAAAGGTTTTGTGCAATAGCACTAAGGTGGGTTGGACATTTTGCTTCCTTTAAGTCTAAAGATAAATAATCCTTAGCTTCTTAGCAAGGGCCTCAACCTAATATTGAAGGAAAAAATGATGAAGAGTGAAGAGATTGAGCCGGTCCATTTTCTATTGTCAGCAGTGTTCTAAGGGCCTGGGGGATGGGGAAACGGGGGGACATCCGGGACGCGTTTCAGAGATGGGGGGACAAAGGGCCTAAGTTTAGGGACGGCGAGGAGACAGCGGGGGGGTAGTGGCGGGGGGGTGGCGTGGTGGTGGTGCTGATACAGTTATACATATACTTATAGTACTTGAAAAACTAGTTTTGAAAAGATGTATAATAGTATAACAGTATAAGAATTACATTTCAAATGAAACTATAGGAAATCAGTAAAATTATAACATAGAAAATTTTGAAATACTAAATCTAAATACGAAGATATGGGTAAGTGCAAGAAGATGAGTCCACGAAGCGTGGAAGTTTTTGCCTTAGGCGAAAAAATTAATTCGGCTTGCAAAAAAGGGGATCCCACTTTTTAATAAACGGGATCCCGTTTATTAAAAAGCTCCTGTTTATTAAAAAGCGGGATCCCGTTTCTGATTTTAAAAGCGGGATCGCGTGAAATTCAAAGGATCAGAGCCTAAATTTAAAGCGGGATCCCGTTTCGAAATTGTTTGGGAAAATTCTTCAAACGGTTCGTTTGAAAATTACTAACAATTTCAAAATTGAAAGTTTTCAAATGGGATCCCCGCTTTTGAAAACTTTCATATTTGAAACTTCCAATTTGAAAAATTTGCATTTTCGAAAGTTTTCAAAACGGACTTTGAAAACTTCCGAAAAATTTCCATTTTGGTGCGTTTACAAAACGGGATCTATTTCATAGAACCATAAAAATGGTTTTTATGAAACGGGATCCCGTTTTTAAATTATGAATTTTTGGGCAGGTTTTTGGCTTGTTTTTTGGTTAGGGAAATGGCTTGGGGACCCGAACCTAAGCTTTGGACCTGGTTTGACCTGCAACTTGAAGGTCCTGTTAATGTCACAGGAAAATAATGACTTTAGACATATGTTTGAAGACCTATTTTGCAAAATTTTTTTACGAAATTAAAACCCATTATAGATGAGACGGTGCAGATTCCAAATATGTAATTTTTTTAATAATTTGAATATTTTTTCTATTTTTCAATTAATTTCTAATGAAACTAGTCCATAAACTTAAATTATCGGGTTTTTTTAGTATTTTAATAACTTTTGATCAACATAACATTTTGGCGAACGGATTGCATGAGAACAAACTTCAGACAATTCTTTTCAGTTTAAAAAAATTCAAAATGATAAGTTTAGGTCATCTTATGCATGTCGTACACAACGATTTTTCAAAACGACAAATATGCTAATAAAAATTTAATTAAAAAAATCCAATAAAAAATTACAAAAAATTATCGAAAACAAGCTTCAGTGAGTCACAAATCTTTTCCCAAAAGGATTTTGAAAAATATGATAATTTAGGTCAAAATATGGATGTCGTACACATTCATGGTATGGTATAAAAAAGTGACTTTTAAACAGTGGTTTTTGGGCACCTATTGAAACTCAATTTTCAACGAAATATTAAAATAAAATTACATATTGAAAACTAGCTCAAGTAATTACATTTTATGATTAGTGACTTTTTTGAAGATTCCATCTCTAAGTGCTTCAAATTTTAAGGTCAATGTGTCAAATTCTGAAAATTAGGGAAAACACTTCCACTTTTTGGCCAAAAAGTGGACTCAACTTCTTGCACACACCCATATCTTGAATGCTAATTGCTAAATAAAATTTGACAAATGAAATTGTCAAATTGGAGATTTCTATTATATCAAAAATATGAATATCTAATGTCATATGAAATATCACAAAGTCTATAAGGATGATTACATGATTCATCATTACAATGAGTAGAAAATGCCAAAATGTCAAAATGTCAAAACTCAAAATGTAGTGAATGGAGGCCTCGATGGGAGACAACTAGGCATCTCCTAGCCTCCCGAGAAACACCTAGGCATCTCCCAAGGAGACTTGGAGACATCTCTCAAGGAAACTTGAAGATGTCTCCATGTCTCCAAGTCTCCTTGGGAGATGTAGAGACATTTCCCCGTCTCCGGCGGAGCACCGGTGGCAGTAGCAGTGGCGGGATTATGGGAAACGTCAAGTACCCGTTTCCCCGTCTCCAAAATGTCCTATTTTCTGAAACGTAGCTAGATAGGGGGGAAACATGTTTCCGTGGAACACTGATTGTTAGGCACTTGGTAGAAGAAAGAGCAACAGTAGCAGCTCAGAAGAAAAAGCTTGTTGGAAGTGGGACATCTGCTTCTCTAATTGAATGGACACTTGCACGAGATGAAGACTTTAAAACTAAGACTTTAACTCCCCCACTTGATGAATTGCATAATAAAAGATAAAGCTCCGTCAGTTCCCTGCCAAACTCTTGCTCAATGGTATTAACCTTTCACTTCTCCAATTTGGTGACCTACAGCTTGAAAATAAGGTTTCCAGCGTAATAGTCATTAGTATAAAATTTCTAGATTGATTTCAATATCTAGCTATTTGTATAAAATGTAGATTCTTATTTTGTCTACTTCTTCACATCTTTTCACTCTTGTTGGTCCAATTTCCAGCGAATTCTTTTTTAATTTCTAAAGGATTCTAGATAGTTTTTGACTCTGAGGCTTAGCAGTTCGCATAAAAAGTTAGTTTTATCTCCAACATTTTTGTTAGTTATAGAATACTCAGCTATTCCTTAACATTGTTTTGGAAAGAGATATTCACAGATAAATTATGTGATGGCAACAGTGATGTCCTAATTTTGAAGGAAATACTGATTGATCAACACCAATGATTTTTATAAACAAGTTGGGTGGTGATGTAAGAGCAGTGAATGCAAATGACTATCCACAACCAACATCATTTACTGCAAATATTTTTATCCAACACTGATCTACATAATTTACTACAACCAAGATATTGTAATTTGAGTTGCATTTACTGGAGCGAAGATATTGTAGATTTTATTTTGATATATATTTATTATTGAGAGATATTTAGATTTTATTCTTGTTTTCTGGTAAACTTTACTGGTGAGATGAAAAAGGTTTGCCAGCGAGATGAAAGAGGTCTCAAGCGTGAGACAGGTTTTGTTTCAAAGTTCATACTATATATAGCCTATTGGCTAAACATTATTTGAATGGAGGGGTACTTATTTCACATGGAGCCTTTAGGATAATATTTTGTTAGATATTTTCTTGATAAAGATTTTTCTCAATTAAATTACTATCGTGCAAAACATGAAGTTTATTGTGCAAGTTGGAAATGATTTGATTACAATCTAATTAATTTTTTACACATCTTCAAAAACCACACCTATTTTCATATTATTTATGCATTATCTCTTTCATTCCTTTCGTTGTTCTCTGCATATGATTTAAAAATTTAGAATCATCCTAAAATATACAGAAAGCGCAGGTAAAGCAAATATGCCCCATAAGCAAAATGGTCCCATAGATACATTACTAATTTGTAATATAGTTAGCTTAAAAAATATTTGGTGCTGATTTGCATAGGGGTGATCCTTGAGATCTCTAAAATAATTTTGGAAATTGTACAAAGCCACACTCTCTTTCAGATGGGCATCAAGGAAGAAACACATAGCTTCCTGTACGACTTTTGGATAGCTCACATGCATATTACAGGTCAAATTAAGAATATAAGGAGCATTTGTCATTATTCTAGATACCCTTGCCTGAAAATCCAGTAAATAATGTTATGTAGAACTTGGAATTATCAATACAAAACTTTCAAAACATAAAGGATTATTTTTTATATTGATAAGTGGGTTCAAACTCTTGTATTACATAGTCAAAAGACTGACAAACATATATCATAAGCAATAGGACAAATCAAATTATATTCAACCAAAAAAAAAAAGAGTGAGATACAACTACAATTCAAGCTGCCAAAAAAAATTACAAACAAAAGATAAAACTGAGACTTCCGAAGTCCTATTTGGACAGTACCAGATCTTGCACAAACTAGCTTCTCACCCAACACTTTATCATGAGTTTGAGGTAAAGATTAAGACCTTTCTTCCTCCTAATAATAGTCTAAGAGATATTATCTTCCAAATTATTGTGAAATATGACAGAGGAATGAAGAGTAATACAATAGAACACTGAAAATACTGAAAAAATAGAGTAGCAAAATAACCGTCATTCATTCATGTTCAAAACAGAGTAATACATAATTTAGGGCTTTCACCGCCTTTTGGAAGCAACTGGAAGCAATTAGCAAAAAGATGGAGTAAGCTCCAAGTAACTAAACCTAATTTAGAGTTGTCGGGAGTCTTCCGAAATTAATGCATACACCTACCACACCTACCAAAAATATTTAACACATACAGTTTCATTTGAATACACTAACAATTCCTATGTGTTTTCTTTGAAATTCAAAAACATTCTTTCCCAATGGCTTTGTAAGGATATCTGCAAGCTGATCTCGTGATCCACAAAAGTCGAGAAATTTCTCCATTTTGGATGAGCTCTTGAATGAAGTGAAAACGAGTGTCAATATGCTTGCTTTTCTTGTGGAAGACATGATTTCTGGACAAGGCAATTGCAGAACTGTTATCACAAAAAATAGGAGTTGGCTCATTTTCAACATGTGCAAGATCATTCAGAATCCTTCTTAGCCATACTGCTTGACAAGCTACTGTAGTTGCAACCACATACTCTACCTCTGCTGAAGATATTGAAACTATGGGTTGTTTCTTGGATGCCCATGAGATGAGATTAGTTCCCAAGTGAAAAGCATAACCTGATGTGCTCTTCCTATCATCTATGTTGCTAGCATAATCGCTGTCTTATATACCCATTTCACACCAATGTTGGTTTTGTCACTTGGTAGATCAAAAAGATCCCAAGTTTTGTTCTTTTCAATTTCTTCAATTTCCTGATTCATTGCATCAACCCAATGTTCCTCTTTTATTGCTTCTTCAAAGTGGGTTGGCTGATATGAAAGAAAGGCAAAAAGCTCTTGTTCAATTGCATTTTCTTGCTCATATATTTCCCTTATGCTTCTAGTTTTCTGATTGTCTGTAGAGGAAGATGAATCACTGCTGGGAGAATTACCATTTCCAAAGTGTTGTTGCTGACCTTGTACCTATACTCTTGGTGGTCTTAGTGGATGAACTTGCTGATCTGAAGGTTCATCAAACAACTGTAATGGATTTGGACCATTTAAAGTTTCATTTTCTTGATCACTCCATGATTTGTTCTCAAGGAACTTGACATCTCTGCTCACCACGAATTTCTTAGTGACAGGATTGTAGAGTCAGTAGGCTTTTGATTGTTCACTGTAGCCAACAAAGATACATTTTTCACTCCTATTGTCAAGTTTTTGTCTCACCTCCTCTGGGACGTGTGCAAATGCAATGCAACCAAAAATTCTAAAATGAGCTACATTCAACTTTGTACCAAACCAAGCCTCTTGTGGCACTTTGCCTTCAACACTAGTTGTAAGAGATCTATTTAAAATATAGACTACAGTAGCAACTACTTCAAACCAATAATCATTTGACAAATTCTTTTCTCTGAGCATGCATCTAGCCACATTCATGATGGTCTGATTTTTCTGTTCAGCTACTCCATTTTGTTCTAGAGTATATCTTGTTGTGGTTTGCATAATGATGCCATGATGTTTGCAAAAAATTGTGAAATATTTTGAGCTATATTCTCCTGTCTGATCTAAGCATTTTTATATATTTACCACTTTGTTTTTCAGCTTTAGCTTTGAATTGTTTAAAATTTGAAAAAGTATCATACTTCTTCTTGAGGAAATAAATCCAAATTTTCCTACTAAAGTCATCAATAAAGGTGAGAAAAATAAAAGCTACCGCCAATGGATTGAGTTTGCATTAGTCCACAAAGATCTATGTGGACTATCTCTAAGTGTTCTTTTGCTCTGTTTGAGGATGATGGGAAGTTGTCTCTCTTATGCTTTCCAAGAATGCAACTTTCACATTGACTGTCAAGATCCTTTAAAATAGGAAGACCTTTGACCATAGATTGCTTTTGAAGAAGACTAAGACCCTTGAAGGGAAGATGACCAAACCTAGAATGCCATAATTGTGACTCATCCATGTTTGAGACATTGTGGGAAAATGACTGCAACATAATGGCACTCCTACGATTTAAAGGAAACATTTTGTTCTTGGTTCTTTCAATCTTTGCTATAAGTCTTCTACTAGGAGGTTTGTCAAAAATACAAGTTGTACCCTTAAAGATTATATCATAGCCATGTTCCATCAATTGACCTACACTTATGAGATTGTGTTTCAAGTTTGGAACATAATAAACATCGTGTATCTCTTTTCACTGATTTTTTTAGTAAGAAAAGACACAACTCCTTTCCCTTGGGCTTTTACTCGAGAATCATCACCACGAGTAATTTCAGAATTTGTAGAAGTATCAATGCATGAAATTAAGTCTTTGTTACTTGTCATATGATTGCTACAGCCACTGTCGAGCAACCAAAGGTCTTTGGTGTGATTGTCTTCAAAATATGGCAGGAAAGAAACAGTGCTTCATAAGATTCTCCTTCATTGTTGGAGACATGTGCTTTGCCATTGTTTTGATCTGATTGTTTCTTTCTGCATTGAGATTCATAGTGTCCAAATTTCTTGCAATAGAAGCACTAGACTCTAGATTTATCAGTCCATTTTCTGCCTCTTTGTGCCTAATTTTGAGTGTTTCTAAACTGCCATGATTGTTCTTGTGTTGCCCTTTCTTCATCATGTTGATTTGATCTGCCTCTATTTCCTCTGCCTCTACCTCTACTAAAAGAGGCTTGAGTCTTGAAAGCTTGTTCCAAAGACTCTTCTTCCAGATTTAGTCTGGTCTCATGTGACAAGAGTGATCCAGATTTAGTCTGTGAGCATCACCTAGATGCAATGAGTGCTAAGTGGACCATTCGATATCATGAGAGATGGGTTCTTGTTGAACCACTACTCATGAAACATGGGTCAATGAGTTTGACTCGAAACTACACGGTTGAATCTTGATAGCAATATCATAATTTGACATGCTGTGGAAAAATACCTCCTACTTATCAAGAGTGATCCAGTTAGCTCTACTATTGAAAAAGTAGTGAGATCTTTGGACTCCAAAATAGTTGTGACAATCATTTCAAATTTCTTTGGTAAGCTTTTGAGGACTTTTTCAACAATTTTTTGATCTTCAATGGTTTCACCATTAATCCTGATTTGGTTTACAATGCCCATGACTCTGGTCATAAACTGATCAATATTTTCTGAGTTAGACATTCTCAATGTTTCAAACTGAGTTCGCAAGGTTTGCAGTTTAACTGTCTTGACTTTGTCAGTACCCTCATATGCAGATTTGAGGATATCCCAAGCTTCTTTTGATGTTGTTGCACCTGTGATTTTTGAGAAAATAGAATCGTCAATAGAGTTTTGAATCCAACATTTTGCCCTGTTCTCTTTCTTTCTCTAATCTGCAGTTGCATTTCTTTGAGTATTATTCATAGCAGCTAAGTTTGCTGGAGTGGGCTCTGTGTAGCCATTCTCAACTGGTTCCCAACATTCCCGGGCTCGCAGAAAAAACTTCATAAGGACCAAAAATCATAATTTTTTGCCAAGAAGAATAGGAGTCTGTGGCAGATTACTAGAAGTAGCCATTAAAAGAAAACTTCCAAGATTAAAAAAAAAAACTCTGAAATGGCAGCTTCCTTATGAGCAACTCTGTGCTCTTTTGATACTTTCAAATCTCTTAGAAAGCAATTGTTCTGGGCCTGAATCTGTGCGGCTCCTTCACTCCACCAATAGCAGGTTCTATTGACTTCCTTGACTCTAATTTGGGCTTTTCCTTGGTTCTGTGTTGAGCTGCTTTTCCTTCCGTTGAATCTGATCTAGCTGCTCTCCATTTAAATATGAAGAGGCTTATGCAACCTGAACTTGTAGCTGCTCTGATACCATGTCAAATATGGCAGAGGAATGAAGAGTAATACAACAGAACACTCAAAATACTGAAAAAACAGAGCATAAACAGAGCAGCAGAATAATAGTCATTCATTCATGTTCAAAACAGAGTAATACAGAATTTAGGGCTTTCACAGCCTTCTGGAAGCAACTGGAAGCAATTGGCAAAAAGATGGAGTAAGCTCCAAGCAACTAAACCTAATTTAGAGTTGTTGGGAGTCTTCCGAAGTTAATGCATACACCTACCACACCTACCAAAAATATCTAACACATACAGTTTCACTTGAATATGGCGTACAGTTGAGTTAATTCTAACAATTCTCAAAGCATGGGGAAACAGGGGACCCCCCCTCAAAAAGCCAACAAAATGACGAGGAAAAATAAAAAGAACTGTTCATAAGTTGTTTGAATTATCATTACAAACGAAGTAGTTCATTCACAATTTTCAAGTTCAGGACCATTTCTCTAAATATGAATTTTTTTTTCAAGAAACTGAACTTCAAAATGCATTATGAAATTGAATTACCATTATGCATTGATGGCACCAGCTTTGTAATGATGATCAACATTGGGGTGTTTTTCTCTTGCAACATATATAAGTTGGAGCAGACCATCACTTCTATTTCCTTCATGAATAACCTGGATATATATAAATAACAAGTTTAACTCTTATGAATTATGGATTCACGGTTCAGACAAAATCCAACAGTTCCAATAGGGATGATGCTAATTTGACAAAAATAATATTGTCCCAAAAGCTGGTATGTAGCTGATTGTCACCTGCATCACACTAGAGTGGTTTCTTCCGTCTGAGTTTCTATGCACAAAACCTTCGACACATTCTGATACACTGGATCTAATGCGACTAGTCCTGTCTCCAGTGCTTTAGTAATCTTTAGCTCCAGACTTTCATATTCACCCTACAAGGCACTTCACAATCTTAAATTCTAAAGACATTGTTTTTAATGCATTACAGGGGAAAAGTTTTGTTATATTCAGTCAGTTGACTTCTGGCAAAAAGTTAAAATAAATTTTTCATACTCTACTACCTTCATATCCTGCCATGCTCTGAGAAATTTTGGATCAGAAGGCTTGTTTTGTTTGGAGAAATACATAAATGGAGCCCTTGTCTCTATATTGAACTTTATGCAGAAGGGGACCCATCTTTTGGCAAAGCTTAGAGTTTCTAACAGAGAGTAAAAAGTGATGGGAGAGGCACCATCATCTGAGACATAACATGCAATTCTTTCTACTGGGTAATCAACTGCAAGCACTGAAAGAACAGTATTGGCAGTCATTATAGCAGGCTTCTTGAAAGGGTCTGTTGTAGTGATATTGTGTCGACGGAAGGAAACTTGGAAGCAGATTCTCCACCATATCTGCAACACAAATAATAATCAAAATAAATTATTTCACCATGTTGGTTTTCAGGAATCTAAAAGATTTCAGGTTATAACATTTTGGGACTTGAAGGAATCCTTTAAAAACACACTGAGAGGCTATGGATGAGCACAATTTTACAGTATCTTGTCAAGTGGAAGACTCTATCTAGTGAAGATGTGATATGGAAAGATGAATCATTCTTGTAGAATAATCTATGGATTTTCAACATTGATGACACTGTTGGTTTTAAGGGGCAAGGCGTGCTATACCCTTATCCTATAGTGTGCATAGGGATATGTAGTTGAATTATGGCTAGCATAATCTTGAGGTTAGTTTATTATCATCAATTATAATCATATTGTATATTATATTTTTATTGAATATTATTGGAGGTAGTCCCTTCTAAATGACTTGCTTTTATAGGTTGCCCTCTCAATGTGGCTTATTATTGTCAAGTATTTATAACTGCATTAGGCAAATTCATGGCCAGCAATTCACCGCCAAAAATTTCACCGCAGGAAAATTCACCGCCATGACAAATTCACCTCAAGGAAAATTCACCACCAACAATTCATTGCCATGGAAAATTAATCATGAACTTTTAATGTGATGAATTTTCCACCGTGGTGAATTGCTCGTGGTGAATTTTCCTTGAGATGAATTTGTCATGGCGATGAATTTTTCCACAGTGAATTATTGGCAGTGAATTTTCCATGGTGAATTGCTAGCGGTGAACTTTCCTAGAACCATTTATAACATATTTCCTAGTATATTGTTTTGTTGTGAAAGTTATTATATTATAAAGAATGTATACATAACATAGAAAGCCAAGATTATATCAAGGATAAATGTAGCCCATGCAATATAAAAGATGGGAACGTTAAGTATCATTAATAAATGTGTATAAATCAATTAAAGAGAAATATCTAAAAGGTGCCATAATGATATGATATCTTAGTGTGAGAGGTTGGAAAAGAGATAATTCACTATTTTTATTATAAATCAAACCTAAGGACATCTAAAACTAGATGATAAATTCGGGTTTATATATATCAAAAACCCTAATATTGATGAAAACACATAGGGGAAAACTAGGTTGTGTTAATGAGTGAGCAAGAAAATATAAAGGAAAATATATATATTTTAAATTGAATGTGTTATTATATCAATCAATTAATGTGAGCAATGAATATAAGGACTAATCTAGATAACAAAGTCATGCAAAAAATCCAATAATTGAAACATCAAATAGTAATTATAGAAAGTATATGCAAAGATGATTAATAAAACTTAGCTATATGAAGATGAATGTTGAATATGTTTTTTAATGTACTACAATTCACATATAGCAAGATTAGAAATGGAAGGTCTTTGTTTATAATTTCACTCAAGATTTTAATAGGTACTCATTTTTATGTAGGGTTAAGTCCATATATTTCTCTCATTTGTATGAGCATGGATCAAATTTTTGGCTAAAAAAATGATCTAGTATAATGCTTAGTCTTGATTCTTGTTTTCCTAAAGCATTTTCTTTCTCTACCATCTAGATTAGTGGTACTTATGAATACTTTTAGATGGCTCCTAGATCACTTTGGTACAAGTTCTCCTAGGTCAACCCCTAGATAAAAGACTTAATTTACAATCATTTCATGATTGAAGATAACAAACTTAAGTTATGCAAAATGCTCAAAAATGATGTGATGCAAATCTAGATTCAATTTAGTACACTAATGGATGTGTTTGTGGTATGCTCTTTGAATGTGAATGATGTTGTGAATGATAATCAAATGACATAATGAATACAATTGAATTATTTTCAATACAAGAACATAGCAATAGATCTTACAAATGTATGTTTAGTTGGTTATAGGTAGGAAAAGAAAGGGGAATCAAATTCAAATTTAAATATTAAAATTTTAGTGGTAAAATTCATTCTTGCAGTGCAAAAATAACCCTAGACACAAAAATGCTAAAAATAAGGTAGATAACAAATTTATTAGGATGGGTATATAATTAGGGCAGCTATATTATAACATATATGTTTATGGATAAGGTGTAAGGTATATGTAGAGGTGTGTGAATGTGAATAAATAATGACATGGGAGTAAGATCCTAATGTCATAAAAAATCATACCAATTTACAAATATATTAAACCATTATCTTACAATACACACAAAACTAAACAGAAAAACAACATAAATATACATAAGATCATAATAATGTTTCAATCATTCAATCACATATATAACACTATTTTAAAATTTAAATAATAATTATTTTGATAATAGAATTTTTTTATTTATTCGAAGACTGAATTAAGTAGACCCAATGTCTCATAACCGGGGCGATTTAACATCCATGTTACACAATTGTAGTCCATAGAAACATAGCCAAAGCACTAGATTTTATAATTACACTCCAAGGAACACCACCCTTGCCCTTTCTAACAAGTCCTTTTAAAAACGGCAGCAGATTAATCACTACCCAAACGCTAAAAAAATACTCTGCAAATGGCTTGTTCTTAATCTCATACCCACCAACCGCAAAACTCATGGTGCTTTGACAAATAGCTGCTAAGTTGATCAACAAGACAGTAGTTGGCGGAATGAACAAAGCAGATGAATTAAATGTGAATTCACCTTCCTTAATCTGCTCCTCCTCTCCACACCCTTTTGGAGTTACAACAAAAGCTGTTTCAGAAAATCCCACCATCTTCATTGCAACATCAAACAATGCAAAGAGCCATGAGGAGATGCACAATATCAACCACATCCTTTTGTTATTCCACCATTCTCTAGCAGAACAACCATTCACAACATATTCCAAAAGCCTCAACCCATTTACTGAGAGGAAAAGAGCGACTGCAATTGAGAAAACAGGTTCCTGAATCTGCATGAATAGAAATGCACATGTTAAATGCATCTGGAAAATATGCTCTAATGCTTTCTCCTCGGGTGTAGTGGGGTTGACAAGTTGAAGTTTGCTATTAGCTTTGGCCCAAAAAAATCTATCTGCACATAAATCTTTTTATTGGGTTATTGGGTTAGATTTTTTCAAGAGGCCCTTGTCTTGTTTTCCTGATTTAAAAATTTCTGTACATAAATTTATCTATTGGATCGGGCTTCTTTTTTAAGGGGTTTCATACATCATATTGGTGTCTTACTTTGATGATTTGAAAAATCTATTTGTACATAAATCTATCTATTGAGTTAGGCTTTTTCTAAAGAGATCTCATACACCATATTGATGTCTGCTTTTATACTCTAAAAATCCCTCTATACATAAATCTATCTATTGAAGTAAACTTCTGTTTCTAAAAATTTCATACATAATATTGATGTTTTCCTCGATAACCTTAAAAATCTATTTATACATAAATCTATCTATTGAAATAGACTTTTTTTAAGGGTTTTGCATAATCTGTCTTTAAATAAAACTTAAAATTCCTAATGATTCTATCTTACCTTGGGCAAGAATGTTTTGCCATTTAACAGACTGAAGGCAGGCAACATTGCATAACATAAGGTTGGCACAGACCATGTCACCCATAAAGTAAAATAGGCATAAACCATCCTTTGGCGTAGTGTTATTTGTCTGTTCATACCCATTAAAGGACATGACTTGCTCACAAAAATCTCTAGCCATCCTGTGCCCCATCTCTTTTCTTGTAGAAGAGTGTCTGGACCGCTTCCTGGTGTAGATCCCATGAACGCTGGCTGCTTGGGTGTGTAATATATGGAATGCCATCCTAAACTATGAATATTCAACCCTGTAATAATATCCTCAGTTGCAGATCCATATATCCATCCCACCTGCAATTTTTGGTCAAGATAAACTGATTAAACATTTCAGCATCTGCCAAAACACGTAACATATGGCTTTTAATGTTCTTTAAACCAAATTGATCCTCGAGATCTACGAACCATGTATGGTTTACTTAGTTTAAACTAATTCTATGATTGTCTTTATTTAATATTCCATACATTATAATTAAGAGGTTATAATAAATTTTAAAATTTGTGTAAATTTTATTACATATCACGTTTTGATATTAATTTAAGGTGAATTTAATTAGTCGATAGACTATATATAGTGTGGATGCACTTTGAACAAAACCTGTCCCATGCCACAAACAGTCAAAAGCGAAATCATTTCACAGCTTGTTGTTTACCGGTGTGGGTTAAATAGTGGCTGTCATATCTGCCGTAATAGGCAATCAGCTTGTTCCTATTAATGCACAGTATTATCCCTGTGTGTATGAATTGCAAATCGACGCAAGCTGCAAAAATCTTGTCTCTAGCTCTTAAACCTCGATATTTTGCACCTACTTTTCATTTATTATGAATAGATTGAAGCAATAGTTGTACGGAGATTGCTTTTGGCTCTTCTCGTTTAAAAAAAACTGCTTTGTAGGGTTTTGTAATATTTTTCCTGCTAACTGTGCCATTTTTTTTCATCGGCATCGTTGAAAGCATAATCTTGAGGTCAGTCTCTTGCCCTGGTTTGAATGAGTTTTTTTTAGGGGTTATGTATATGTCCACCCTGAATCTAAAATACTGTGGACAATTTATGAAAATGCCTCTCTAATGCCTCCAACTGCACATAGAGCTCAACAAAACATAGTTTTTGGATGGAGAAACTGAGAGTGAGATCGCAAAAACCACAACAAATTTATTGATCTAGTCTTTGTCAAAAGGGGCAAACCCTCTCCATCCAAGTGTTGGCTGTGGGCATTTTACATTCTTGTAGGTACTATATTCAACAACAAGAGTTATGTCGGTATTCCCTCTGCCCTGTGTTCTGTGTCTAGTTGCTCTTCAAGAAAGCTATGCATTGTAGTTATTAAATGCTTTATGTGAGCTAAATGTTATCACTGCAACCATTACTGCAGCCAATTAAGTGTGATGTAATTGGTGAATATTTAATAGATATAAGTTTTGTTACATTTGAAGTCATCTAAAAAAAATTATCATTATATTCCAAACGGGAATTATGCTAGTGCAAGAAGTGAATGATTATACATAATGTTCAGCAAACAAGTTTCCCCAAATGTTCGTGCAGAAGTAGTAATTATGGGTTTGGTTTAAAACCATTTATAACACTGGATTCAGTTTGTCTTAAGATGCCATTTAAGTCCTTCAAAGAATACATGAAATCAGTAAACCAGAATAGCATGCTTTTCCATTTACATAGGAAGTTCATCAAGAATTGGACAACATCACAAGACATTATTAGTTGGAAGTTAGTTAATAAATGGGTTTAAGCAGAGTTTTGGGACTGACACTGAGCAGTTTAATTTTAGGCTCTAGCACTAAAAGAGGGGTAAAAATTTATTCAAACTCAAACAAAGAAGTACAAAACAAGGGCGTTACACATCCCTGTCAATCTCCACTAAGTGGTCCAATTGTTGAGACAAATTGGGGGTAATTGACCCCTATCCACAATGTTCCAGTTTTGCAGATGATCGGAGGCCCATTTGGCCAAACAATCTGCAACTTCATTCCATTCTCTAGGAATATGACAAAAAGTAATAGAATCCAAGGAAGCACACAAATGAAGAATCTATTTTATAATCAAAGCTAACTTCCAACTGGCATCTTCTAATTGCCGCCTCTTCAACAAAATCACCACCACCTGAGAATCAAATTCACAAATAATCCTTCCCCACCCAAGAGCGCAACTGTGCTCCACAACATATAAAATGGCAAGAGCCTCCATCACGTTATTAGTATGCAAACCCTTATAAACAAAAATGATAAATTGAACAGTCCTAGAACTATTCTGCCCAACACCCCCAATACCAGCATAACCAGGATTTCCCTGAGAACCATATGTGTTGATTTTCAACACACCCTGTGGAGAAGGACACCAATGCCCCTCCTTGTTTATCTTCTGAAGAGGATGCCTACATTTATTTCTCATGATCTGGCCAACACCCTTCACAGCACCACTCTGAAGAGGAAGATTGAGACGATTGCAATAGGAAACATCTCTCGGATCCACACCCTCAGCCAAGTCACACTTAGCCGAAACAGTTTCTCCCAAAGAATGAAGAATTTTCCACCACAAATGTTGGACAACCAACTTCACATCTTGAAAAATCCCATGATTCCTCTCCAACCAAATATGCCAGATAGTAAAGGTTGGACCAAGAGCCCAAGTAACTTGAAGAAAATAAGTCTTAATAGGGGCCTTGCCCCACCGAGCAAAGAACTCAGCCAAAGAAGAAACATGCCAGCATAGAAGTGCCATATACCCCTGGAGAAGGAGCATTGGAAGAAGAGATGAGAGACACTCCCCTCACTATTACAACACAAAACACACATCGAGGGACCTTGGAACCCACGCTTGCAAAAGTTAACCCAAGTAAGACATCGATTCTGGACCACAATTTTAGGCTCTGGCATGACAAATTAAAAAACTATATTTCAAGATAAATTGGATTTATATTATTTTCAATTCAGAATAACATCAATTATGAAATGTACCTTATGGAAGAGCACAAATGTTTACAACTGAAATGTACCTTAGGTAAATGCACAGGAGTTTACATAATTTTGACATAAAGAAATAAACATATTACACTCACAAGTTAGGAAATCATAGACTGCTTTTGTTTAGATTAGTGACTTTGAAGTTTGTAAATTTATCATTGAGCCCCTTGAATTAAGGGGCTTTACAATTTCCAAAACTGGGTAACTTTGATCTAGAAATATGGATCTTAATATCCATTTAGAAGATTTTTGTCTCAACCGATCTGCATTTCAAGATAGATTATAGATTCCTTGAAACAGGATTGGCATATTTATAACTAAAATTACATACTAATTTAAATTTAAATATAACCAATCACCTTTATTTATAAACTAATGGCCTTCAAAAATGTAAATAAATTTCTACAATTTAAATTAACCAATCACCTTTATTTATAAACTAATGGCTTTCAAAAATGTAAATAACTTTCTTGTACAAGATAATGCCATTAGATAATCCTTCTAGAAGTTTAACATAATCTTAGAGCTGTATAGAGAAAACTTTCATATATGTTTTTAATGCTGCTCTATGTAGGATTTTGATAACAATTATAGTAATAATAGACCTATCCTTCATTTTTGGTTTGAAAATATCACTTTTATTTATAAACTAATAGCTTTGAACTGTATGGGATATAACCTAAAGAAATTGAAGCAATGGAATATGCATGGTTACAAGAATTGAAGCAGCTGTAATAGATTTTTCTTTTCTTTCCTTGTTACCAAGGTATCCCATTATCCTATGACAACCACAAGAGACTTTCAAATCTTTGGCATGTTTTCTTAAGTCACTGTGCATCCAAACACAGAGGAAAATTCCAACCATCTGCTTTCTAGCAATCAAATAATAATTTGGCTGACTTCAATCGATTTTGTAATTCATCTCATCAGAATAAATTCTATCTAATGGGGAAGTGTATGACATTGGAGAGTGAAGAACAGTACATGCTAAATCTCACCCACTCAAATTCTTATGCACTTTAGAATCCTCAAACTCAGAATAGAAACCATTAAGTGTGTCTGATGAACATGTTGATCCATTCTGGCTACAAGGTGATAAACTGCCACTCTGATTTATGTTCCTATTCAATGTTTGGTGAATAAGGGATAGCCATTATTATTAACAATTCAACGTTCATGGTTAAGTACTAATTCTTGAAACACATATTTTGTGTGCTAAGTTGTCTGTAAATAAAAAGGAAAACCATTAAATTTCTATCCAGTGTGCAAATATTTGCCTATAACTGGGCATGAGGCACTCACTTTCAGTTAATTACATAGCCTTTCCAACACTGCCTAGGTACAAGACAAAGTTAATACATCTCTTATAGAGATTAAGTTGCATTGCAACACCATGAAGTTTCATTATATGTTTGGTTTGTGATATCATACTGACACAATTCTCCCTTTTTCACATATCCTCATGTCTCCACAAATTTCAAATTGGCATAGAGAACACTCATTTCGGTTAGCACAATTCAAGAGATGTTATGTTTGTTTCTTACATTTACTTTTTATTTTCTCGTCTTTTACATGTTATTTGAAAAAAAAAAGTACAACTTATTGTTAAGAAACACATACTCTCTAACATATTAACATACATATAATTTTCTATCGTGTAATCCTTGAACCTCCTTTAGATGCAAGTGCTATTTTATATTACTTGCATCTTATATCTAAATGAAAGGATAAACCTACCTCTTTGCCCCATGCAGTTTCGGCTTCATAGCTGCAGCTAGCCACCTTCAAGGCCTCCTCTACAAGGAATGAGGGTGAAGAATGCTTCTGGAATCCACTGTCTTCGATAATAGTCTGAGCAGATGCCACCAGGGCAGAAGATTCTCCAAATGTACTTCCGAAAGCCTTCTTGGAGTCTGCTAGAAGGCAATGGAAAAATGTGTTATATGTATACATATCCCAGTTGATACTAATTGAAAGAATACCAATTTTAGTCTATCCATGCCTTTTCCTTCTCTTTCTTCCTTGTTAGTTGCAGGTGGTATTCCATACAATCCTTTTCTTCTATGGAAGCAGCATGTTCCAAAATACAGGGGACCTTGGATTCCATTCATTCCTTTGGCTGATGCCTGCATACAATATAAAATGTTCCTAGTCATCCTAAATGCTAATATACATATAACTCAGATTAAGCAAACATAGTCCATAAGCAATATGGTCCCACAGATACAATACTAATATTTAATATACTTACTTTAAAAATTATTTTGTGCTGATTTGCAAAGGGGTCATCCTTGAGGCCTCCGTAAAATAATTGTGGAAATTGTACAAAGCCACATTCTCTTTCAGATGGGCAGTCCAGGAAGAAACACATAGCTTCCTGTATGGCTTTTGGATTGCTTACATGCACATCACAGTCCAAATTAAGAATATAAGGAGCATTTGTCATTATTCCAGATACCCTTGCCTGAAAATCCAGTATGATCATTACAAAATTTTAACTTCAAAAAATAAATGGCACTGTTAATAGGCTGTTTGAATTATCATTACAAACAGAAAGTTCAGTCACCAATTTTCAAGTTCAGGACCATTCTCTAAATATGAATTATTTTTTAAGAAACTAAACTTCAAGAAACCCCCCACAAAACGTAGACCATACGAAATTGAATTACCATAGCATTCATGGCACCAGCTTTGTAATGATGACCAACATTAGGACGTTTTTCTCTTGCAACATACATAAGGTGGGGCAGAACATCACTTTCATTTCCTTTATCCCTTTTGTTTTCATGAATAACCTGGATACATATAAATAAAAAGTTTTTCTTTAATGAAACAAGGATTCAAGTTTTATACACAATCTAACAGTTCCAATAGGGATGATGCTAATTTGACAAAAAAGAATATTGTTAGGTAGCTGATTATCACCTGCACAATACTGGAATGGTTTCTTATCTCTGAGTTTCTATGCACAAAACCTTGGATACTATTCTGAGACACTGAATCTAATGGAACCAGTCCTGTCTCCAATGCTTTAGTAATCTTTCTTTCCAGACTTCCATATTCATCCTACAAGACACTTCACAATATTAAATTCTAAAAGCAATATTTTTAATGCATTACAGGGGCAGACTTTTGTTATATTCAGTCAGTTGACTTCTGGCAAAAAAGTTAAATAAAATTTTCATGCTCTACTACCTTCATATCCTGCCATTCACTGAGAAACTTTTGATCAGAAGGTTTGTTTTGTTTGGAGAAATACATAAATGGAGCCCTTGTCTCTATATTGAACTTTTTGCAGAAGGGCACCCATCTTCTGGCAAAATTTAGAGTTTCCACCAGAGAGTAAAAAGTGATGGGAGAGGCACCATCATCTGAGACATAACATGCAATTCTTTCTACTGGGTAATCAACTGCAAGCACTGAAAGAACAGTATTGGCAGTTATAATGGCAGGCTCCTTGAAAGGGTCGGTTGTAGTGATAATTATGTCGACAGAAGGAAGCTTGGAAGTAGATTCTCCACCATATCTGCAACACAAATAATCATCAAAATAGATTATTTCACCCTGTTGGTTTTCAGGAATGTAAAAGATTTCAAATTATAACACTCCTACGGTAATACTAAATCTACAAGGCCTCAATAAATGTAGTACCATGATTTTCACCTGTTTGTAAGTCTCTCTGGGTAAGCTTTATACTCAATAAGCTGCCATTTCATATTCTGATCAAGACTCCAGCAGAATAAAAAACAGAGCTCACAGAGAAAAGCTACCATCCAAAGTCCATTAAATTCAGAAGCAGTATGCAATAATCTATAGCTTAGAAAAACCAACAAAAGCACCAAGGGAATGCATGCATATGGTTTTGATGTATGCACTTTTTTTTCATATAAACTTAAACAGTTGCAGAAATCCATCTCCTCCTCCATTAACTCGTAATCCCAAAAAATTGGAATCCATAAAACAACATATGTTAGTTGGTCTCTATATACTCTGATGAGTGTCTAGTGTATTAAGGCAAAATCTGTTATAGAAATGAATATTCTGTGTTGTAATCATAAAAAGAATGATAAGTAATAAGTATATAAATTCTTTTAAGGTACAGTACATCATTCAAATTTCAGTGGGTGTTGCAGAGACTTTTTAGGAATATTTTAAAGCTGGTGGTCCCAAAAAATTTCAGTGAGTGCTGCTGAGATTTTTTAGGAATATTTTAAAGCAGGTGGTCCTAAAAAATTTCAGTGGGTGCTGCTGAGATTTTTTAGGAATATTTTAAAGCTGGTGGTCCCATGAGTTCAATTTTGCAATTCAGCTTAAGCGATAGACACGCGGTAGACAAATTTTCTAACCTGTAGGGGCAATTTCTAGCCCCACCTCAATTTCACCGGCTGAAATTTGCAATCCTAAAAGGTAGGGGCTACTATTTTTCAGGAAAAGATTCCAATTAATTTTGTAGCATAATTTTTTTTGTTTCATGGGACGGCTTGATCCAAGAAAATAGAAGCCCACACCCCCATGGAACCATACAGTAATTGGGCCTTCTCTACTCGACATTTTTGAAAAAGACAAGACTGAAATGATGATCATGTGATTATGTTCTCTCTCTGCTCCATTACATTTTGGAAAAGACTGAAAAGACAAAAATTGAAATGGATGTTTATGTGTCACTGCTTTCCACTACATTTTTAAAAGAGACTGAAAACAATAAAAATGAAAATTATGATCATGTGACTGGGCCCTCTCTCCTCTCCACTATGTACATTCTTGAAAAGTGGATGGAATCAAACAACTCAAATTTGATGTTTTGACTATGACAATAATAAAGTAGAATATTATCTTCTTATCTTACCTTATAAAAATCTATTCTTTCTTTAATAATAATTCATAATTTTTTATGGGAAAAATCTAGATTTTTCTAAGTTTAATGGTGGCTATCTTGTGGAAGATATTATATATATCTTTGTAGCCTCTAAAAACAAATGAATTTTATGATAGCAAAATATAATCTTCTTATCTTATCTTATAAAAATCTATTTTTTTTCTTAATAGATAATTTATAATTTTTTAAAAGCAAAAATCTAGATTTTTCTATGTTTGGTTATGGCTATCTTGTGGAAGATATTATATATATCTTTGTAACCTTTCAAAGAAAATGAATTTTGTAATAGCAATGTGATGGTTGTAATTATTCTTTTGAGTAATAAGAATACCGATATTTTGCCTTGTGGATGTTTCCTTGACATATTGTCAAGGTTCTACCACATAAATTTGTGTCTTGTTAAATGTTATTTTATTATTCCGTTTAATCTTTCTTGTTATTTATTCAAAAAACGAAAGTGATGGTCATGCAATTAGGCCTCCTTTGCTCTACATTTTTGAAAAAGACTGAAATGATGATCATGTGATTATGTTCTCTCTGTTCGCCATTACATTTTGGAAAAGACAAAAGAAAAAACTAAAAATGATGTTTATGTGTCAGTGCTCTACACTATACTTTTAAAAGAGACTGAAAAGAGTAAAAATAAAAATTATGATCATGTGATTGGGCCCTTGCTCTCCACTATGCATATTCTTTAAAAGTGGATACATAATTCAAAGTGCAATCAAACAACTCAAATTTGATGCTTTGACCATGACAACAATAAAGTAGAATATTATCTTCTTTAAACTAAAAGAGGGGTAAAAATTTATTCAAATAAAAAAAGAACAGTACAAAGCAGGGCATTACACATCTCTATCAACCTCCACTAATTGATCTAGCTTTTGTGACAAATTCGGGGGTAATTGACCCCTTTCCACAATGTTCTAATCTTGCAAATGATCAAAAGCCCATTTAGCCAAACAATCCGCAACCCCATTCCATTCCCACAGAATATGATAGAAAGAAAGAAAATCCAAGGAAGCACATAGATTAAGAATCTGTTTTATAATAACAGCCAGATGCCAACTGACATCCTCTAGTTGCTGCCTTTTCAACAATGTCACTACTAGGTCTGGGAATCAGATTCACAGATGATTTGTCTCCACTCGAGAGCACAGCCACACTCCACAACATATAGAATGGCAAGGGCCTCCATCTCATTGTTAGTATACCAACCCTTATTAAGTAGGTGGTCCTAAAAAATTTCAGTGGGTGCTGCTGAGATTTTTTAGGAATATTTTAAAGTTGGTGGTCCCATGAGTTCAATTTTGCAATTGAGCTTAAGTGATAGACACATGGTAGAAAAATTTTCTAAGATGTAGGGGCAATTTCTAGCCCCACCTCAATTTCACCCGCTAAAATTTGCAATCCTAAAAGGTAGGGACTGCTATTTTTCAGGAAAAGATTCCCATTAATTTTGTAGCATAATTTTTTTTGTTTCATGGGACGGCTTGATCCAAGAAAATAGAAGCCCACACCCCCATGGAACCATACAGTAATTGGGCCTTCTCTACTCGACATTTTTGAAAAAGACAAGACTGAAATGATGATCATGTGATTATGTTCTCTCTCTGCTCCATTACATTTTGGAAAAGACTGAAAAGACAAAAATTGAAATGGATGTTTATGTGTCACTGCTTTCCACTACATTTTTAAAAGAGACTGAAAACAGTAAAAATGAAAATTATGATCATGTGACTGGGCCCTCTCTCCTCTCCACTATGTACATTCTTGAAAAGTGGATGGAATCAAACAACTCAAATTTGATGTTTTGACTATGACAATAATAAAGTAGAATATTATCTTCTTATCTTACCTTATAAAAATCTATTCTTTCTTTAATAATAATTCATAATTTTTTATGGGAAAAATCTAGATTTTTCTAAGTTTAATGGTGGCTATCTTGTGGAAGATATTATATATATCTTTGTAGCCTCTAAAAACAAATGAATTTTATGATAGCAAAATATAATCTTCTTATCTTATCTTATAAAAATCTATTTTTTTTCTTAATAGATAATTCATATTTTTTTAAAAGCAAAATTCTAGATTTTTCTATGTTTGGTTATGGCTATCTTGTGGAAGATATTATATATATCTTTGTAACCTTTGAAAGAAAATGAATTTTGTAATAGCAATGTGATGGTAGTAATTATTCTTTTGAGTAATAAGAATACCGATATTTTGCCTTGTGGATGTTTCCTTGACATATTGTCAAGGTTCTACCACATAAATTTGTGTCTTGTTAAATGTTATTTTATTATTCCGTTTAATCTTTCTTGTTATTTATTCAAAAAACGAAAGTGATGGTCATGCAATTAGGCCTCCTTTGCTCTACGTTTTTGAAAAAGACTGAAATGATGATCATGTGATTATGTTCTCTCTGTTCGCCATTACATTTTGGAAAAGACAAAAGAAAAAACTAAAAATGATGTTTATGTGTCAGTGCTCTACACTATACTTTTAAAAGAGACTGAAAAGAGTAAAAATAAAAATTATGATCATGTGATTGGGCCCTTGCTCTCCACTATGCATGTTCTTTAAAAGTGGATACATAATTCAAAGTGCAATCAAACAACTCAAATTTGATACTTTGACCATGACAACAATAAAGTAGAATATTATCTTCTTTAAACTAAAAGAGGGGTAAAAATTTATTCAAATAAAAAAATAACAGTACAAAGCAGGGCATTACACATCTCTATCAACCTCCACTAATTGATCTAGCTTTTGTGACAAATTCGGGGGTAATTGACCCCTTTCCACAATGTTCTAATCTTGCAAATGATCAAAAGCCCATTTAGCCAAACAATCCGCAACCCCATTCCATTCCCACAGAATATGATAGAAAGAAAGAAAATCCAAGGAAGCACATAGATTAAGAATCTGTTTTATAATAACAGCCAGATGCCAACTGACATCCTCTAGTTGCTTCCTTTTCAACAATGTCACTACTAGGTCTGGGAATCAGATTCACAGATGATCTGTCTCCACTCGAGAGCACAGCCACACTCCACAACATATAGAATGGCAAGGGCCTCCATCTCATTGTTAGTATACCAACCCTTATTAAGTAGGTGGTCCTAAAAAATTTCAGTGGGTGCTGCTGAGATTTTTTAGGAATATTTTAAAGCTGGTGGTCCCATGAGTTCAATTTTGCAATTGAGCTTAAGTGATAGACACATGGTAGAAAAATTTTCTAAGATGTAGGGGCAATTTCTAGCCCCACCTCAATTTCACCCGCTAAAATTTGCAATCCTAAAAGGTAGGGACTGCTATTTTTCAGGAAAAGATTCCCATTAATTTTGTAGCATAATTTTTTTTGTTTCATGGGACGGCTTGATCCAAGAAAATAGAAGCCCACACCCCCATGGAACCATACAGTAATTGGGCCTTCTCTACTCGACATTTTTGAAAAAGACAAGACTGAAATGATGATCATGTGATTATGTTCTCTCTCTGCTCCATTACATTTTGGAAAAGACTGAAAAGACAAAAATTGAAATGGATGTTTATGTGTCACTACTTTCCACTACATTTTTAAAAGAGACTGAAAACAGTAAAAATGAAAATTATGATCATGTGACTGGGCCCTCTCTCCTCTCCACTATGTACATTCTTGAAAAGTGGATGGAATCAAACAACTCAAATTTGATGTTTTGACTATGACAATAATAAAGTAGAATATTATCTTCTTATCTTACCTTATAAAAATCTATTCTTTCTTTAATAATAATTCATAATTTTTTATGGGAAAAATCTAGATTTTTCTAAGTTTAATGGTGGCTATCTTGTGGAAGATATTATATATATCTTTGTAGCCTCTAAAAACAAATGAATTTTATGATAGCAAAATATAATCTTCTTATCTTATCTTATAAAAATCTATTTTTTTTCTTAATAGATAATTCATATTTTTTTAAAAGCAAAATTCTAGATTTTTCTATGTTTGGTTATGGCTATCTTGTGGAAGATATTATATATATCTTTGTAACCTTTGAAAGAAAATGAATTTTGTAATAGCAATGTGATGGTTGTAATTATTCTTTTGAGTAATAAGAATACCGATATTTTGCCTTGTGGATGTTTCCTTGACATATTGTCAAGGTTCTACCACATAAATTTGTGTCTTGTTAAATGTTATTTTATTATTCCGTTTAATCTTTCTTGTTATTTATTCAAAAAATGAAAGTGATGGTCATGCAATTAGGCCTCCTTTGCTCTACGTTTTTGAAAAAGACTGAAATGATGATCATGTGATTATGTTCTCTTTGTTCGCCATTACATTTTGGAAAAGACAAAAGAAAAAACTAAAAATGATGTTTATGTGTCAGTGCTCTACACTATACTTTTAAAAGAGACTGAAAAGAGTAAAAATAAAAATTATGATCATGTGATTGGGCCCTTGCTCTCCACTATGCATATTCTTTAAAAGTGGATACATAATTCAAAGTGCAATCAAACAACTCAAATTTGATGCTTTGACCATGACAACAATAAAGTAGAATATTATCTTCTTTAAACTAAAAGAGGGGTAAAAATTTATTCAAATAAAAAAAGAACAGTACAAAGCAGGGCATTACACATCTCTATCAACCTCCACTAATTGATCTAGCTTTTGTGACAAATTCGGGGGTAATTGACCCCTTTCCACAATGTTCTAATCTTGCAAATGATCAAAAGCCCATTTAGCCAAACAATCCGCAACCCCATTCCATTCCCACAGAATATGATAGAAAGAAAGAAAATCCAAGGAAGCACATAGATTAAGAATCTGTTTTATAATAACAACCAGATGCCAACTGACATCCTCTAGTTGCTGCCTTTTCAACAATGTCACTAGGTCTGGGAATCAGATTCACAGATGATCTGTCTCCACTCGAGAGCACAGCCACACTCCACAACATATAGAATGGCAAGGGCCTCCATCTCATTGTTAGTATACCAACCCTTATTAAGTAGGTGGTCCTAAAAAATTTCAGTGGGTGCTGCTGAGATTTTTTAGGAATATTTTAAAGCTGGTGGTCCCATGAGTTCAATTTTGCAATTGAGCTTAAGTGATAGACACATGGTAGAAAAATTTTCTAAGATGTAGGGGCAATTTCTAGCCCCACCTCAATTTCACCCGCTAAAATTTGCAATCCTAAAAGGTAGGGACTGCTATTTTTCAGGAAAAGATTCCCATTAATTTTGTAGCATAATTTTTTTTGTTTCATGGGACGGCTTGATCCAAGAAAATAGAAGCCCACACCCCCATGGAACCATACAGTAATTGGGCCTTCTCTACTCGACATTTTTGAAAAAGACAAGACTGAAATGATGATCATGTGATTATGTTCTCTCTCTGCTCCATTACATTTTGGAAAAGACTGAAAAGACAAAAATTGAAATGGATGTTTATGTGTCACTACTTTCCACTACATTTTTAAAAGAGACTGAAAACAGTAAAAATGAAAATTATGATCATGTGACTGGGCCCTCTCTCCTCTCCACTATGTACATTCTTGAAAAGTGGATGGAATCAAACAACTCAAATTTGATGTTTTGACTATGACAATAATAAAGTAGAATATTATCTTCTTATCTTACCTTATAAAAATCTATTCTTTCTTTAATAATAATTCATAATTTTTTATGGGAAAAATCTAGATTTTTCTAAGTTTAATGGTGGCTATCTTGTGGAAGATATTATATATATCTTTGTAGCCTCTAAAAACAAATGAATTTTATGATAGCAAAATATAATCTTCTTATCTTATCTTATAAAAATCTATTTTTTTTCTTAATAGATAATTCATATTTTTTTTAAAGCAAAATTCTAGATTTTTCTATGTTTGGTTATGGCTATCTTGTGGAAGATATTATATATATCTTTGTAACCTTTCAAAGAAAATGAATTTTGTAATAGCAATGTGATGGTTGTAATTATTCTTTTGAGTAATAAGAATACCGATATTTTGCCTTGTGGATGTTTCCTTGACATATTGTCAAGGTTCTACCACATAAATTTGTGTCTTGTTAAATGTTATTTTATTATTCCGTTTAATCTTTCTTGTTATTTATTCAAAAAACGAAAGTGATGGTCATGCAATTAGGCCTCCTTTGCTCTACATTTTTGAAAAAGACTGAAATGATGATCATGTGATTATGTTCTCTCTGTTCGCCATTACATTTTGGAAAAGACAAAAGAAAAAACTAAAAATGATGTTTATGTGTCAGTGCTCTACACTATACTTTTAAAAGAGACTGAAAAGAGTAAAAATAAAAATTATGATCATGTGATTGGGCCCTTGCTCTCCACTATGCATATTCTTTAAAAGTGGATACATAATTCAAAGTGCAATCAAACAACTCAAATTTGATGCTTTGACCATGACAACAATAAAGTAGAATATTATCTTCTTTAAACTAAAAGAGGGGTAAAAATGTATTCAAATAAAAAAAGAACAGTACAAAGCAGGGCAGTACACATCCCTATCAACCTCCACTAATTGATCTAGCTTTTGTGACAAATCTGGAGGTAATTGACCCCTTTCCACAATGTTGTAATCTTGCAAATGATCAAAAGCCCATTTAGCCAAACAATTCGCAACCCCATTCCATTCCCGCATAATATGATAGAAAGAAACAAAATCCAAGGAAGCACATAGATTAAGAATTTGTTTTATAATAAGAGCCAGATGCGAGCTGACATCCTCTAGTTGCTTCCTTTTCAACAATGTCACTACTAGGTCTAGGAATCAGATTCACAGACGATCTGTCTCCACTCGAGAGCACAACCATGCTCCACAACATATAGAATGGAAAGGGCCTCCATCTCATTGTTAGTATACTAACCCTTATAAACAGAAAAGATAAACTCAATAGTCCCAGAACTAGTTTTCCCAACACCTCCAATACCAACATGGTTAGGATTTCCACAAGAAGAGCCATTCGTGTTGATTTTCAACACCCACTAAGAAGGAGGACACCAACGCCCCTCCCTACTTATCTTTCAAAGGGGATGACGACATCTATTTCTCATGATCTGACCAAAACCTTGAGTAGTCCCCCACTGAAGAGGAAGATTGAGACGCATACAAAAAGCAACCTCTCCTAGATCCTCACCCTCAACCAAGTCACACTTAGCCGCAATAGTTTCTCCCAAAGAATGAAGAATTTTCCACCACAAATGGTGGAAAACCAGTTGCACATCTTGTAAAATCCTACGATTCCTCTCCAACCAAATATGCTAGATAATAAAAGTCGATCCCAGAGCCCAAGCAACTCGAAGAAAAGAGGTCTTAATAGGAGCTCTCCCTCACCGGGCAAAGAAATCCACCAAAGAAGAGACATGCCAACAAGCTTGGTTCCACACAGCCTACCAAAGGTGCCAAAGCCTCCTAGAAAAGGAACACTGGAAGAAAAGATGAGAAACGCTCTCTTCACTTTTATAGCACAAAGCATAAATCGATGGACCCTGGAATCCTCTCTTGCACAAGTTATCCCAAGTAAGACACTTGTTCTGGACCACTAGCCATAGAAAAAAATTGCACTTGGGCCAAGAAAATTTATTCCACACTTGCTTCCACCAAGGAACCTCAATGTCCCCAAACACCTGCCTAAGTAACTCACCATAACCAGCTAAAACAAAGTATTTACTAGATAAATCATTGTTACTCCAAGCCAGGACATCCTGCCCCGCCATGGAGTTGCATTCACGAGAAACAAGTATCTGAGCCAGCTTTTTCTATCCCCCTCTGACTCTCCTGGCAGCCAATCTGGGGAATGCTTCCATCTAAGGCTAGTAGCCAGTCCAATATTTCGCACAAACTTATAATGCTCAACTATGTTCCAACTAGCACTAGTAAAATGATCACAAAGAGACTGGAGGTGACGATAAGCAGAAAGAATAGGAGGATGACCATCACAAGAATCCCATTATAAAAGAGCCTGAGAACCCATATGACATATCCAAAAAATACCCTTCTTAATCAACTAAGCCCCTAATTTGAGGGTAGTCCAAATCATAGATCCCCTTCCTTCTAAAGGGAAACAAGGAACAACAAAAGTGTTAACATCCTTAAGATACTTATGGGTAAGAATACGGGCCCAAAGCTGATGCTGACTAGTACACCAATGCTAGTATAACTTGGTTGCCAGAGCTTTCCCATTCAAAATAGCAAAATGCAACCCTAGGCCCCCCTCTCTTTGCGGCCTGCACACCATATCCCACTTAACAAGACTCCACTTAGCCAACTGCAAGTTACCACTCTAGAGAAATTGTCATGAGAGAGCATCAAATTCCCTTAGGAAGTACAAAGGAGCAACTTGAACAAAACACCTATAAATAGGGAGAGCCTGGATTATAGACTTTAGAAGAGTCACTCTTGCAGCAATAGAAAGCTATTGATGAGTCCAATGATTGACTCTACTGTGCAACTTATCAAGCAAAATTTTCCAAGAAGACCTGGGTTTCCTACCAACCACAAGAGGTATTCCCAGATAGACAAAGGGAAGAGACCCAATCTGAAACCTCAAAATATTAGCAATCTGTCATTGAATAGCCTGATGAGTATTAAAGAAGAAGACAGAGGACTTGTGCTCATTGACATTCTAACCTAAAGTAGCAAGGTAAATATCCAAAGCCCGCCTAAAAGAAGCAGCCTTCTAAAGGTGAGCCCTCCCCATAAGAGAGGTTTCATCCACAAACTGAAGATGAGAGAGTTGTGGTAGCCCATTGCCCCAACACCAACCTTGAATCCTGCCCTGGGAAACCCACGACTTAAGAAATCTGCCCAGATCCTCAGCCATAATAATAAACAGATAATGGGAGAGAGGATCTCCTTGACGAAGACCCTTGGAAGCCTCAAAAATCTCAGAAGGTTCCCCATTCATAAGAACATAAAAAGAGGAAGAGGTAACACAACTCATAGTCCAATAGACCCAATTTGGAGTAAAACCAAAGCCTAAAAGAATTCTCTGCAAAAAATGCCACTTAACTCTGTCATAGGCTTTGGCCATATCCAACTTGATAAACATAGAGTTGTCCCTAGAAGCCTCCATCAAATGAATGATTTCAGAGGCAACTACCACCCCATCCAAGATCTTTCTACCAGCCACAAAACCGCCTTGCTCCTTAGATATTACAGAAGGAAGAAAAACTTTGAGCCTCTCTGCCATAAATTTAGTGATAATTTTGTACACCACATTACAAAGAGCAATAGGTCGAAGGAATTCAAGATAATTAACACCTTCCTTTTTAGGAATGAGAACCAAAAAAGTAGAGTTCAAGGCATGAAGCATCTGCTTAATACAAAGATATTCCTGGGCAACCTCCAACAAATCCAAACTTATAATATCCCAAAATTCTTAAAAAAATTCAATAGGAAAACCATCTGAACCAGGGGCTTTACCTTTATTCATTCCCAAAACAACCTCTTCCAATTTAGGCAAAGAAATTGGCTAGATAAGGGAATAACTCATCTCTTGGGAAATCAAGAAAGGAATTCAATCAAGGATCAAATTCTTCTCATCTTCTATAGGGGTGAATCCTCAAAAAAGAGAGCAGAATAAAACTATCTAGCCTCGTGAGACAAAGCCTACAAAGAAGAAAAATGGATCCCATCCGCATTAACCAGAGAGGAGATACAACTTCTATTGCGATTAGCCTACACGAAATGGTGGAAGAAAGCAGTATTCTTGTCCCCTTCCTAACACCAATCAATCTAAGCCTTTTGCTTCCAGAAAATATCCTCCCAAAGCTCCCACTCCTCCACAACTCTCACAGCCCGGGATTTGGCTTGACCTAAAGCATTTGAGAAACCAAAATATGAATTTGGCAAGTAATCACATCAAAGCGTGCCTGGGCATTCCTCTTCATAACCTTAAAATTACCAAAACTCATCCTATTACATCTCTTAAGTTGAAATTTAACATATTGAAGTTTCTTAACAAAGATGTGCATAGTTGTACCATAAACAGGGCTGCCATCACGCCACCACTAGGCCATAAGATCATGCAAAGAAGGCTCTTGAAGCCACATAAGCTAAAACTTAAAGGGAGGATTCTTGGGAGCAGTAAAATAGGTTACTGAAAGTTTAATTGGCTAATGATCAGAATCCCTCCAGTCAAGAATCTCAAAATCAGTAACCAATCTACCTCCCACCCAAAAATAGGAAACAAGAAATCTATCCAACCTTTCAGAGATCGCTTCCTCTCCACTCCATCTATTATTCCAAGTGAAAATCCCATTAGACAGCATAACATCAATTAAAGCTAGAAAATCCACATTCTTTTGAAAATGATCAGAAGCAGGACCAAGCCAAGGTAGCCCACCTCTTTTCTCCTCCAAGCTCAACACAAAATTAAAGTCACCAGCTAATATCCAAGGAAGATATGGAGCACATGATCTAACATACCTTAAATGAGCCCAAATCCAAATTTTTCCATGAATATCAATCAGGGAATAAACATTAGTAACCAAAATGGTCTCACTAGTTTTTAAGGAAGAGGCAACCATGGAAATAATAGAATGACTAGAAACCCACCAAAGTGGAGCAATCTTTCAAGAATCCCAAAAATGAGCCAAACCCACAGAACTCCCCTGAGAACCAATGCATTGACACTAACCAAAATACTAGATACGAGTACACTGATGCATGAAATCAACTAGAAGTTTAGTCTTCTGAACACAAAAAAATATCCGGAGAATGGACAAAAACCAAATCATGAATAGTCTTTTGATGAGAGGTGCTATTCAACCCCCTTACATTCCATGAGAGAACAATCATGGCGGAGATGGAAAAAAGTGAGCCTCAATGGGTTTAACAGACCCAGATTCCACCAACAAGTCCCTAGTACACCTTATCTTCTCATGATCTTTCTTGCGGCCACTTTTAGAAGAGTGCTCAGACACTCCCTTCATAATCGTGTGTTTTTGCACCCCCAAGGAAAGAGAAGACTCCTTACACTTTCCATAAACTAAACCCTCCTTTTCCAAATCCACCAAAACAATATCATCATCCTCCTACATAGGATCCTTCAAAGATACCTGATGATCCTATATACCCTATGATAAATGAATATTCAGACTAGGTCCCTATCCCTACCCCATAGCACAACTCGTACCAAGAACATCAGAAGGCACATGCGGCGAGATTCCTTCCTCCAGGGTTGAAGTGTCCAACACCTCAAACCAATTAAATTCCTCTTCATTCTTCCTGTCCTTAAATGTTCTCTTCTAACCACGCCCCTTAGCTCTATGTTTAACTGACACAAAGCCATCTTTATCCGATTCACCCTCCATTGTATATTTCCCCTTATCCTCCTTAACAACTTTGGAGCTGAAGACAAAGGTGAGGAATTAGAAGGAGGATCCTTATTAATCCTAGGGCATTGCTTCTAGAGATGCCCATAGTCATGATAAATCTGACAACGAAAAGGAAGGGGCTCATAATCAAGCTACTAAATCCAAGATAGAGAACCAAGACAAATTTCCAGAGAATTTGGCAAGGGATTATTCAAATCAACCTCCACACAAATCCGAACAAAAGAAATAACCTTTGTTTCAAGGGTTTGTTGAGCAACTGCAATAGGCTTACCAAGAAGAGCAACAATCCGTTGTAAAATATCTTCTCTCCAAAACTCTAGGGGGAGCCACAACAAATGGACCTAGATAGGAACCCTCGATGGAAATTCATCCGCTGTGTTAAAACCCAAATGCCAGTGTTAATAAATAATCCAACCTAATTATAAAAATAGGGTCCTACCTCAAAAACCCGATTCCTATCAACCATATTGGAAAAGACAACCACAAAATAACTATTTGCAGCCACCACTAGCTCCATGTCACCCTCAACCTACCATGTAGACCTGATCCAAGCATCCAAAGCTGCAAAGGAATACAGATCCCAAGAAATTTACAAATTGAAGCATGTGTACTCCAATAAGAAACATCATCAGCCATATATTTGGGAGAAAGAACTAGAACCAAATGATCCTGACTCCTGGGAAAACAACCATTCACTTTCTTCAATTTAGGGCCCTCCCCCACATAAAATGACTCTGAGTGTTGAGCCTTCAATCCCGATGAAGATCCATTGTGAGACACACCACGATCAACAACCACCAAATTGTAAGAAACTTGTT
Organism: Sequoia sempervirens; assembly: GCA_007258455.2. Taxonomy (NCBI): domain Eukaryota; kingdom Viridiplantae; phylum Streptophyta; class Pinopsida; order Cupressales; family Cupressaceae; genus Sequoia; species Sequoia sempervirens. The sequence continues at coordinate 187 of VDFB02014421.1, read as the reverse complement.
GCTCCACCATAATCCAAACACAAGATCACAACAAAGGCTATCCCACCAGCCAACAAACAACTCCACACCTAAAAGAACCCACCCTTGAAAGAAAAAAACCCAATCCCCACCCTTGAATGCAAAAAACCAATCCCCACCCATGAAAACAGAAGAAAAATTGAAAACCCCACCCCCCACGAGCCACCAA
>VDFB02014420.1:0-23631 GCA_007258455.2 Sequoia sempervirens | reverse complement strand
CATTCTTCTCTGAGATGAGGGTATTTGCTCAGGTGGACTTTGAAAATATCTCCACGTTCTCAGCCATTATTCAGAGCACGCAGGAATCCATTGAGGCCTGGAGAAATCTTGCATCCGGCAAGAGCAGACGATTGCCATCCTCGAGTATCAACTCAATCTTGCTCCGCTATTTCTGAACAGGAAGTTGATGCAGTGTTGGCCATGTTTGTTGCTTACGCGGTCAAAGAGAAGAACAATGGGAACAGGATCCTGGACGAGAATCTTCTGGAAGGATAGTGGGCATTAATTGCCCATAGTGATCAAAGGAGGAATCTGCCTATTTTGTGCTCATTAATTGCACCACTCCACCTTCTGACAGTTTTTAGGGCAGAATCTAGTCTAGGGCTGATGTGGCTCAATCTGAGCCGTCTATTGTAATTTAATTTGGACCGTCTATTGAGATTGGCCAGCTATATAAAGGGGACTCCCCCTCATTTGTACATCATTAGACTAGAGAATAGACATTCTGATAGAGCATAGAGAGACAGTTTAGAGTTAGCATAGTTTCATTGAATAGCATAGTGTGAAGGAGAAGGAAAGTTTTCCCTTTGAGAACTTTGTAAGGAATTGTTGCGAAAACTATCGTAATAAAAAGAGTTTCATTGATAGTGAATTTATCTTTTGTTATGATCAGCTAGCAAGATTTCTTCGTCCTTCTACTTCAAGTAGGACTTAAAATTAGAGTGATTTTCATTTTCATGCAAGTAGTTAGTTGTGGATTTGTGGTGTTTGATTGAGGTAGCTTCGTTTAATCCATACCACTAGCAACTTGCTGACGGCAAGTTTTCCTTGTGTGGTCAACTGGAAATCATTTCAAACTTAACTTCGATTGTGATTCACGTGCTTGTATGCGTCGTCCTGATGGTATATGCATGCTGAATTGTAATCTGAATACCTTCCGCTACTCCCTTGAAGATTGCACCGATTTTGCTGAAGCTGTCCAACGCAAGGCAAGGCAAAATCCGGTTGAAGTTTGCTGAAGTTAAGCTCCACACGTCTTGCATTTAGACTAGAATTTAGGCTTTCTAAACCCTGCACACATTTAAATTCTACACAATTCTGGTTAGTATAGGAACACGTACCTCATTGCTAAATCATCCGCAACACACGAAAATCCCCTTCCAATCATAAACCTGCTATCAGCTACAAATATTTTGAACAATTGTGTAAGTCCCCTCGTGTAAACAGCAAATCACAACGAACCGACTGAGGGTATTCCATAGCATTTTCGGAACCTTGGAGTTGAACATACGAACTTTCTGGCAATCTTAGCGTATGGAATTCTTTGATCAAGAGAGAATGGAGTAGCCTTCGGATACTTTGTTCTGCTGATTGGTGCAGTCACAAAAATCACATCAACAGTACATATAATAGAGATCCTTAATACGCATGCGTCTCTTGAGTGTGGGAATGGATTTAATGAAGGTGAGAATGTTGAGATTTCCAAATCACCTTATGGTGAAGAGCAAAATCGGGATGAATTTCCTTTTGAACAATCTGATTTTGTACATCATAGCATGGAAGATGCTATAGAGGAAGCTGATATGGAGAGGGGTGTTCTTTCCGATAAATCAGAAAATTTGCATGAAGATGATAGGTCTCATGGGTCCCATCATTTGGCAAAGTAATTGAAGGTAAGTGAAGACATGATTATTGCAACCATAACTCATTTTGATAATACTCATAAGTTGATGGAAAATTATTGTTTGAGGGCTCTAGGGACGCACAAGAACTTTGAAGGAGAACTTTCTCTTGCAGACTTACAGGTACTCAAAGAAGCCTTTGTGGTAATGAAATCACATTACCTACACCTACTTTCAGATAGAGATCATCTTCTCCAGCTTGATGAGATATATTTTGATGCACTAAGAGGGAAAGAAGAGGGAGTTGATAAGCTTACCTATGAGGTTAAGGTTACCATGGACTCCTTGAACTGCACTCAAATGGCCCTTCAAGAATCAAAAACTCAGATTGATGAGCTTTGTTTGGAGTTGAGTTTGGCACATTCCTTATCATTCACAAGATCAACACTTGATACAGAGCATAAGAAAATGAAGGAAGAAGTGTTTGGGGACCTTGAAGACACTACACAAAGACATGAGGTAGGGTTTGATTTTCTGTTTTTCAACAGCGGTCCGGTACCTTTACATAATCATGAGATGGCAGCCATAACACATGAGGATGATAGGGGTACTCATGATTTGAGGGAAGAGCTACTTATGATGGTCAAGCATGAGGAGCACTCAAATTTGTATGGATACGAGGAGAGGTATGATGTAATGTCCCTTATTATGGTTTGTCCTAAAGTCTGCCTCTGTATTTATAAATGAAGATATCTAATATGCCAATAAACCATAAACCTTGAGAGACATTAAAAATGATGCTCCATTTGGTTTATTTGAATAGCAACTTTAGGTGATTAATACTAGTGTGATTATCTGATCCTTGTACATGCTGATATCATATAAGGATGCTACTGCTTGATCATAATTTTGTAATGAAGTATGAGTGGGTAATGGCCTCTAGGATGGAAAATGGTAAGGTTACTATGCCTGATGTTTTCCAATTGTTATGCAGCCAATAACTGAAGGGTCTTAGATCTGTTTATAAAGATATACAAACCCGATTGATAAGATCATATGTTTACTTGAGGCCCTTTGATCTGCTATATAAGCGAAACCCCTTTAAAACCATTCCATCATATATATCCCTTTTCCTCTCATGTTCCTTATGAAATTTATATCCTATGTCCCTAAAAGGGAAACCACTTCAAAATAAAGGGATGCATCCTTTCGGTTACTACCTTTCTAAACCAATGGATGGAAAGAAACAGATGTGTCTATTATTTCCAATGGATGGAAAGATGCAAGAAATAGACCATTAATTAATGTGATTGCAATGTTTCCTAAAGGGGCAATGTTTCTAAAAGTTGTGAATTGTGAGGGGCAGGTAAAGGATGCACAATTTATTGCTGACATCCTTATACAGTGCATTAATGAAGTGGGACCTCAAAATGTTGTTCAAGTTATATCAGACAATGCGAAGAATTGTAGAGCTGTTGGTATGATAGTTGAGTCACGATTCTGACAAAAAATTTGGACACCTTGTGTCGTGCATTCCCTCAACCTCATGCTACAGAAGTTGGGTACAAAAATAGATTGGATCAAACAAGTCTATGCTGAAGCTGAAGAGATCCAAATGTTCATAACAAATCACCACGTGTCGCAAGTTATTTTTAGATCACTCTCGGGAGTAGAGCTATTGAAGGTAACTCAAACTTCAAACATTGCATTTTTTAATGTTATGTTTTACTTCAATAATTTGTTTAGAATACATACATACATACATACATACATACATACATACATATATATATATATATGTATATATATATTTGATTTTAATTATTTACTTTTTATTTTCAAATAGGTGGCTGAGACTAGATTTCCATCCAAAACAATTGTCTTGAGACGACTTGTGAAGGTGCGAGAGGCGCTTTCTGCTATGGTCATTAGCCAATCATGGTCTATATAGAGGCAATCAAACAGTGAGAGGGTAGAAAATCTAAAACATAAGATTCTAGATGGCACTTGGTGGGATCAGGTGGAATATCTTCTTGCTTTCACCAAGCCCATATTGAGCATGATACGCTTTACTGACATGGATAAGCCATGCTTTGGGAGCTTTATGATGGCATCAACTCAATGCTTGAGAAGATAAAAACCATCATATGTGAAAAAGAGCAAGATCCTAAAGAAACCTTCTTCAAAGAGGTGCATGCAATTTGTGTTGACTGGTGGAACAAAATGACCACCCCACTCCATCTTCTTGCCTTCTCTTTGACTCCCAAATTTTACAGTGTACAAATCCTTGCTATACCAAACAAAGTGCCACCATACTGTGATCCAAAAGTCAACGAAGGGTTTAGGAAAGCTCTTGTTAAATTCTTCCCTAATCCTGAAATGGAAGATGTAGTTTTAGCTGAATTTGCTAGTTTTATTGTCTCTAGTGATCAAAGTGCTTCTGCTCTCCGTGATAAATATAAGAAGGATGCTCACTCTTGGTGGTACCTCAATGGCTACAAGATGCCACACCTCCAAGTTCTTGCAGTAAAAGTTTTATCTCAAGTAGTTTTAACTTTTTAAGTTTTATCATTTAAAATTTTTAAATTAAAATGCGATATTTTCAAATTTGAAGTTTGATTTACAATTTTTTTAATTTAACAACTCTAATGAGAGCTCCCTTTGCTTCAATAGGTTGCTAGTTCTTCTTCAACTGAATGGAATTGGAGTACATACTCCATCCACTTAGTGAAGCGCAATCGATTGGCATCAAGTGAGGCAAAGGAGCTAGTTTTTGTTCATTCCAACTTGCACCTTCTTACTCACAAAGAGGATGAGTACAAAGAAGGGGCAGCAAAGATGTGGGATGTAGAACTGGAGCGAGCTGACCTAGATTTTCCTTTGGCTATAGCTGCACAATCTTCTTCAATTTTTGAGGAGTCAAGTAGTTAACATACTTTTAGCGCAAGTGCTAGTGTCGTTCCATCATCTAATGATAATGTTGATGATGATCTTAGTCTTGATGATGAACCATATGATGCAATTGTAGATTAGTGAATTGGTTACTATTTGTATTAATTAAATGTTAAACAATGATTATCTATCATGACATTCAAGTTTGATCCCTTTGATATTGAAAACTGAATTTAAATCAGTATATTATGTTTCAAAAATTGAAATTTGTCATGGTTTTGTTTATCATATGTATTGGTATATGACATTCTAAACTTAATTTTGTTTCTAGGTTGATATATATATATATATATATATATATATATATATATATTATATATTATTATATTATTATATATATATTATTATATTATTATATTTTTGTTTGGACGTACTCGATTCCGTACCCAACCCCCAAAAAAATTTGTCGTACCCACGTACCATACCCGTTCCCATGCCCGATTCAACAACCTAGCTTCAAACCCATCTTAGCCACCAATCCCTCATCAATGAAGTTGTGGGTGGCCCCACATCCATCAATACTGTCACCCTACATCCATGTAAGACTCCTCTAACTTGAAGAGGGTGATATCTATGTGCTCCTAAAAGGGCTGCAAGTGTTCCACCTAAATGCTCTTCTTGATCCTCATGCTCAAGTTCATCCATAACAATTTCAAGTTCAGACTTCTTTGCCTCAAGATCCTCATTGGAAACCACCTCTATATAGTGTATTTGCCCTTTTCCCAAACACCTATGACCTAGCTACCAAGGCTCTCTACTAGTGAAGCATAGTTTTTTCCTTCGAAGTTCATTCTTGGATTCCTCAACTTTGTTTGGCTTTGGGGGTAGTGCCTTAGGTTGAGGGAAACTCTTATGAGGAGGCTTCTTGATTTGAATCAGTGGTGCATTCATGGAGTAGAATTTGTTTTTGGTCACTAAATCCTCCAAATTTAAGGCTCTCTTGATGGCCTCCTAAAAGGAATTTGGATCAAATACCCTTACCAAATGCTTGAGTGGTTCGGATAGACCCTCTACAAAAAGAACCAGAAGTTTCCTCTCTGCCACATCCGAGAACATCACTGATAGCCTTTGAAATTCTACCACATAGTGTTCGACTGTGCCTTCTTGCTTCAATTGTGCTAGCTCCCTGAAGTGAATATCTAGATCCTTTCTATCAAACCTCTCCATCGCTATTTGGCTAAACTCCTCTAAGGTAGTGATTGAGCGATGTCCTTGGATCATCATGCCATGGTACCACCACTCATGAGCCACACCCTCTAAGTGAAGTGTTGCAAACTTAATGGCTTCCTCCTCATACATTGGGTTTAAGGAGAAATAGATATCCAATTTCTACAACCCAACTCTAGCTATAACCTTATTGTAACCACCATAGGTGGGTGTAGTGATCTTTCCCAATCGTTGTTGTATATCTCTCAGCTAATCTTGATATCTTCTTCTCCTACGATGATCGAATTCCTTGTTTTCACATCATAATACTCCATGAGTGACTCTGATACCACTAAAACAACCCTAGTATATCATGCTCTAGCTAATTTATTCTTCCAATTATAGTGAGTCTTAAAACCTAGATAAATCTAACAAATTTCTAACTTCTATTTAAGGAATTAACCCTTACAAATCTTCATAGACCCACAAGAGCAATGAATTTTGAATGTATGCATAGCGGAGTTTATTTGCATAAAATGATGATTTGAAAGCAATCCTTATAATATCAAAGAAATTAGGTTCTACAAATACAATCAGGTTTGATGTGTATGTTATTTAATACATCTAATCTGCTGATTACAAATTCAGGCAACAAAGAAAATGAGTTACCCCTAACTATATGATCCTTTTTGCTGTTGTGTCTAGTTTGAATTGGTTGCACAGAGTTGGGTGTCTTAATTTGCTGCCTAGTTGTTGTTGGCGGCACTAGTCAGCTTGAAATGGACCCTGCAGACCCCCCTTCCACCTAAACTTGTCACCAGATCTTGAATCTGTCAGTGCTACCTTGCTATGTGAAAGATGGTGCTCCAATTAGGGTTCACACCGGCAAATGAACTGGTTCTATCTAAGGCATTATGGTAAGTGATTCTCCAAATCTTGAGTTGTAGGTTGCAGAATGCAACCACAGAATGAGGAATCTGCCTTAATGTTGCCTTCCAAGTGCTTGTGTCCACAAGAGTTGATGAGTTGTGCAGGAATGCCACACTTCTAAATGCACACAACCATATCAAGTTGTGCCCAACACCCTCCCTAGTGAATGAATCAGCAATTAACTCAGAGCAGCTGCAGCCAGGGTTGTCCAAATGGGCAAAAATGGTGATCTGCGTCCCTGATGAAACCCTTGTGCAAACCCTCAGAGATGGCAACCACCTGCAGGACAAATTTGTTCCAAATCAATTCTAAAAGTAGGGTTTAAATGGCACTGAAATAAGAAAATTTGATTAGATAAGGTTAGGGTATGGCATCCCAACCTTGCAGTGAAGTTGAGGGTTTCGTCATAAGTCACCAATTTAGGAGTTTTCCCAAATTTCCAATCAACTTTTTCCAGATGATTCCCAACCAGCAACACAAATAGATATATATATATATACCTCTTTAACATGGGCGGTAGGGCTAGGGGGCGACCCTTTGGTGAAATGGTGGGGCTTCTTGCCTGTAGAGCCAACAACCAAGGTTCAAACCTCGCGGGGTCACTCTCTACCGCGTCAACAATGGAGTTTGTTATTTACCCTCCTATTAAGGGGAGGCTCCTTGGTGAACTGGTGGGGCTTCTTGCCTGTAGTGCCAACAACCAAGGCCCAAACCTTAATATTAAATTTAAAGGGGCGACCCTTTGGTGAAATGGTGGAGCTTCTTGCTTGTAGAGCCAACAACCAAGGTTCAAACCTCGTGGGGTCACTCTCTACCACGTCAACAATGGAGAGTACTTACCCTGGTGTTAAGGGGAGGCTCCTTGGTTAAGTGGTGGGGCTTCTTGCCTATAGTGCCAACAACCAAGGCCCAAACCTTAATATCTTTAAAAAAGGGGTGACCCTTTGGTGAAATGGTGGGGCTTCTTGCCTGTAGTGCCAACAACCAAGGTTCAAACCTCACGGGGTCAATCTCTACCGTGTCAAAAATTGAGATTGGGGGAGACCCTATGGTGAAATGGTGGGGCTTCTTGCCTGTAGTGCCAACAACCAAGGTTCAACCACACGGGATCGCTCTCTACCGTGTCAACAATTGAGATTGCTTACCCCAAATTTAGGGGCGACCCTTTGGTGAAATGGTGGGGCTTCTTGCCTGTAGTGCCAACAACCAAGGTTCAAACCTCACGGGGTCAATCTCTACCGTGTCAAAAATTGAGATTGGGGGAGACCCTATGGTGAAATGGTGGGGCTTCTTGCCTGTAGTGCCAACAACCAAGGTTCAACCACACGGGATTGCTCTCTACCGTGTCAACAATTGAGATTGCTTACCCCAAAGTTTTTTTGAGGGGCGACCCTTTGGTGAAATGGTGGAGCTTCTTGCTTGTAGAGCCAACAACCAAGGTTCAAACCTCGTGGGGTCACTCTCTACCACGTCAACAATGGAGAGTACTTACCCTGGTGTTAAGGGGAGGCTCCTTGGTTAAGTGGTGGGGCTTCTTGCCTATAGTGCCAACAACCAAGGCCCAAACCTTAATATCTTTTTAAAAAATTAAGGGAGCGAAAAATGGCAGAGGAAAGGAGCGAAACAAGGCGCGCGGTTCCTCCTGGTTCGGAGATTGCAGGCAGGAAAAGTTGGGCGGACGAAGTTTTCGGCGAGGAACCGGAGATAGCAAAAGACAATGACCACATCCCCCAGTGGGTGTTCGTTAATGGCGAATGGACCGACCAAAGCAATTCGGCACGCCGCAGAAAGGCTAGTGAAGTGCAGGCGGGGCAAGGCTCAGCCCGAAGGAGGCACGATACCCCATCAGCCGATACAGGAAACCCTTACAGGGGTGAAGCAGGGAAAACGGCAAGGCGGCCCGGGGACAACAATAACAAACAGAAACAACGCAATAAAACTGTGTGGAGGAAAAAAGTGAGAAAGGGTAAATACGAAGACGGCAAGGTTGCGCAGCCCCCCGAGCGACAGAAGGGTCACTCCCCTCCCCCTTCTGAACTCCCTGAAACCCCGCTGATAGATGTCTCTCAGGAGGTTAGAGAGGACGCGGAAATCCTGAAAGAATATGCAATAATATGTCGCTTCATAGGTGGAAACCCTAGCAGGGCCGAAATCAGAGACTGGGCAAAGCAAGAATGGAGGACAGAGGCGCTTATTAGGTTTCTGCCAAAGAATTTCTTTGTGGCAGTTTTCGCAAATGAAGAAGCTATGAATGCGGTCACCAAAGCGGGGATCTGGCGGATGGGTAAGCTCACGCTATACATGCAACCTTGGGAGAATAACTTCGACCCAACTAGGCTCAAGCCCTACGAGCACCTTGTCTGGATCCGTCTATACAATCTCCCATTCGAGTATTGGAACGGTGGCTGCCTGGAAAAGATCGGAAGGTCGTTAGGCACCCTGGTGGACATAGACATGGAAATCATTGATAGCGACCTATACAAATACGCAAGGTTACAAATAGCGGCGATAAAAACCATTCCCCTTTCTCTAAAGCTGCTGGTAGATGGCGAAACCTGGACCCAGGAGGTGGAAATAGAAGAGGACAGAAGGTTTTGCCTAAATTGTAGCTCAAGAGGCCACAAAGCGGAGTCTTGCAATCGGGTGCGAGATGACAGAACCTCCAATCGGACGGACAGGGCAAATAACTGTCGTCAACTCGTCCCTTTTGTGGCTGAGGTGCCGTCCCCACGACGCGCGGAATCTGAGGGCAAGAAAAACAAAGATCACGATATGAAACCCGATGACTCCTCTGGACTCTTGCCGTCCCAATCGGAGATGGCCAAACCAAACAAAGATGGGTTGGAAAAGTACTTCTCTCCCTCCGAATCCGAAGCAAACTCGGGACCGGATGACGAGCTTGACATAATTGATGAGAGGAGCATCTCTCAATCGGCAATCTCGCACCTGGGTATGGGTAAATTCGGCAAGCAAAGGAAAGCTCGCGGCAGAAAATCGTCCAAGCAGATCAGGGAGGAAGAGGCCACTGCCAAAAACTACCCCAGTATTAAAAATTTCCTAAGTACCAAGGGAGGATTGACCTCCCTTGGGAACCAATGAAGATCTCTTCCTGGAATGTCAGGGGCCTAAAGGCCCCTGACAAAAGACGCCTGATCAGGCGTCAACTTCAAAATAGCCTTAGCGACATAATACTTCTGCAAGAAACAAAATTATCCCAATTGGAAGCGTCTGCCTTCTTAAGGTACATCAGACCGTGGATCGGCTTCTTCCAGGACTCGACAGGAGCGTCTGGAGGTCTCGGGGTCCTCTGGAAAGAGTCTGCGATATCGGCTAAAATGCTCTGCTCTACCTCAAACTGGCTTGCTGTCGACATCTTTAGCCTGAGGCTCAACCGGCCTTTCACCCTCATCAACATCTACGGCCCCACGGGCTCAAAGGAGAAAGCGCGGGTCTGGTCGGAGGTTCTGTGTTTCATCAGCAGGCTTGCAGGAGAAAATTTGGTAGTGGGAGGAGACTTCAACGCAGTTCTCGATCTGTCTGAAAAACGCGGTGGGTTAAGGACCGTAACTCCGGCAATGGTCGATTTCAGGAATTTTGTCGCCAACTCTAAGTTGGAAGACTGCCATACGTCAAACGGAGTCTATACCTGGACCAACAGGAGAAAGGATTTCACGGAGATCGCGGAGCGTTTGGATAGGTTTTTGATTTCGGGAGAATGGCGCAATCTGTGCCCCTCCATTGAGGCCCGCATCTTGCCAATCTCAGTTTCAGATCACTTCCCGATCGAACTAAGTCTTGAACATGGCTCGGACCTCCCTAGATCTCCTTTCAGATTCTTGAGCATGTGGTGGCGAGATGATAAACTGCATAATCTGTTGAAAGAGTGGTGGAAAGAGCACCGAGTGGGCGGATCTGAAAGCTTCAAGCTCGTCAAAAAGCTGCAATACTTAAAGTCCAAGCTCAAAATCTGGAACAAGGAAACATTTCAGAACATTTTCGTAGAAAAGGCAAGAGTTGAACTCGAACTGCAAGCCCTAAACGATTTCGTCATCAGGAACGGCATGAGTAATGCGGAATACAGAAAAGAGATGGCGCTGAAGGCAGAATTATCCGAATTATTAAAAAGGGAAGAAACGTACTGGCACGACAAATCTAGAGAAGTGTGGCTCAACGAAGGCGACTCCAATACCACATTCTTTCACGCCTCAGTGCTGGCAAGATGCGCGGCTAACAAAATCGTGACAGTACACTCAAGCGATGGTTCCTTGAAGAGCGGCACCCAAGAGGTGGGAAGGGAGGCCGAGGTTTTTTTCAGGAAATTGCTCGGTGAGGATCCTGGTCCAACCGGGGAGGGGGAAGTTCTGGAGGCTATTGACAAAAGGGTGGACGAAGCTGATAATCAGATGTTAACAGAGCCAATCTCGAAAGAGGAAGTCAAGGTAGCACTATTCCAGTTGCATCCCGACAAGGCGCCGGGGCCGGACGGTTTCCCTGCCAGTTTCTTTCAGAGGTGCTGGGACTTTCTAGGTTCTGACGTGTGGAGAATGTTGGAAGATTTCAGGAAAACGGGGAGGTTTGTAAAAGATATCAACAACTCGGTTATAGTGCTAATTCCCAAGAAATCAGAATGTAGGTCATTCAGCGATTATAGGCCAATTTCGCTGTGCAATACCGTCTACAAGTTAATAGCGAAAGTTCTGGCAAACAGACTCAAGAAGATCTTAGGCAAGGTCATCGGTCCCGAACAGAATGGGTTCATCCCCGGAAGGGAAATATCTGATAGCATCCTTTTAATTAGTGAGGCAGTGCATTCGATAAAATCGGGCAAAGCACCGGGAATGGTCATAAAACTTGACGTCTGCAAAGCGTATGACAAGGTGTCCTGGGATTTCTTGATAAAGGTAATGCAACGCATGGGGTTCAATGGTCACTGGTGCTCCCTCATCAAACATTGTATCTCATCGGTGAGGTTTTCGGTTTTGGTGAACGGGGAGCTCAATGGTTTCTTTGGGGCGACAAATGGGCTAAGGCAAGGGGACCCCATCTCCCCTTTTCTTTTCGTGATAATGGCCGAGGCTCTGAGCTGTGCCATCAAAAAGAGGCGGCAGATGCAATTATGGAGGGGGGTTGCGGCCGCCCCGAATGTGGATCGCATCACTCACACCCAATTCGCCGATGACACAACCCTTTTTGGTGAAGCAAATCTGAGGGAGGCCAAAACTATCAAAGAAAATCTGGTGACATATGAAACTCAATCCGGGCAAAAAATGAATAAAGAAAAGTCAAGGATCTTTTTCTTCAACACAAAGGCGCAAGTCCAGAAGGATATAGCTGAGTGTCTCGGCTTTAGTATCGACAAATTACCGGCCAGATTTCTCGGGGTACAAATATTTGACGGGGATTGCAAATCAAAACATTGGACCGAAGTTTTAAACAAATGCAAATCAAAGGCTCTATCGTGGAAGAACAACTGGTTATCCCTGGCAGGCAGGCTGACCATGATAAAATCTGTGCTTTCCGCAATCCCAATCTATACGTTAGCCTGTTATGCTGCACCAAAGAAAACCGTAGCAGGAATAGAGTCAGCCCTGAAGCGTTTCCTCTGGGAAGGGTCGAAAGATGAAAAGAGGATAGCGCTCATCGGATGGGACACTGCGTGCAAATCTAAACTCGATGGAGGCGCGGGGCTGAGAAATGTAGAAAGGCAAAACCTTGCCCTGGGCGCAAAATTGACTTGGAAAATGTACAGACACCCAGAAAAGCTTTGGTGCCGTATACTACAGAACAAATACTTGGATAACAGCTCCCCTTCAAGAATTCTAACAGCCGCGGCTCTTAGGGGGGGTTCCGCTATCTGGAAGTTCATTAACAAATGCCGACCAATTATCACGGACCACATCACTTGGCGAATAGGAAATGGCAAGAGCGCAAGGTTTTGGACGGACTCCTGGAACGGCTACAGGAGCCTGGCCGAGCAATTCGATCTCGAAGGGGAGGTGGCAAATCTGGAGAACTGGGGGGTATCGAACTTGCCAAGTACCTCTCTCCTTCTACCCCTTCCAATGGCGGGAAAGTGGTTTGGATCAACATGCTAAATCCCCTTCTCGACCATCTAAAAGCACAGGGAATTACAGAAGAATTAAACAGCAGAGTGGTTTTGCTTTCCAACGATGAAGACTCCATAGTGTGGTGTGGGGCAAAATCGGGTGAATACTCTGCTAAATTGGGATATCAAATCCAAGAAGCGATCAGTGTAAGGAAAGGTTGGTGGGCGCGGCTATGCTGGGACCAAACCGTGCTTCCCAAAGCTGGGGCGTTCTTGTGGGTCGTCTTGCACAAGCGGTGCTTGACGTTGGAACGACTGAAAAGTCTGGGTTACGCCGGGCCTTCCCGTTGTGCACTATGTGAACACAACGTAGAGGACGTAGATCATTTATTTCTCACATGTCCATTTGCCACCTCCTGCTGGGATTGGCTCCAATGCTCGTTCTCCTCTCCTGGCCCGAGACAAAAGACTCTGCACGAATTCCTCAACTCATGGAAGGCGGGCAATAGAAAAGGATATTGGCAAAGTCTGTGGGTCTTGGCCCCCTCATTGGTCGTGTGGCATATCTGGAAGGAACGTAACCGAAGAATTTTTAGGGGGGTAGCGCTCCGTCTCCCAAGGCTGATTGATAAATTGCAGGAGGCAATCATCGAAGTTGCCAACAACAGGACAAGGGTGAATTCTAGGTCAAAATTCACAAAATGGGACGAGGAAATACAGAAAGTGTGGACCAATCTGAAACGGCCTAGGGAAGGCCAACCAACATCGGACAAAGTAGACAGGAAGGCTGTAAGGTGGGAGAGACCAGAGGATCTCCCCTGGAAACTGAACTTTGTTGGGGCTGCGAAAGGGAATCCTGGGGTGGCTGGGGCTGGGTGCATAATCAGAAATCATTCGGGAGAATGCGTATGGGCCGCCTCCAAGAACTTGGGGATAAGGACGAACAATGAGGCTGAATTCGAAGCTCTTCTGTTGGGTGTACAACTTTGCATTTGCAAAGGAATAAAGTCAATCGAATTCGAGGGGGACTCAATGAATTGTATAAAAGCCATCTCGCGAGGATTCTCGCCAAGTTGGATCCTTGACGCCTGGGTCAAACAAATAAAGGCACTTCTAGGGAGGTTGGAAAATTTCAGATTCGGGCATGCGTACAGGGAGGCAAACAAGGCAGCGGATTGCCTGGCCAATGCGGGGGCCGTCCAACAGGAAGAGTTAATTATTGACTTTAGGGCGGATCGTTGGGAAGGCTTACAGGAGGTGTTAGCGTCGGATATGAAGCGGTACCATAGCCCTGAAGCATAAGATCATGGGTTGGCTTGGGAGGTGCGTTGGAGAGGGCAAAGATGGCGGAAGGACGTCTAGGACCATGGGCCGAGTCGACCAGCTCCCTCGTTGGGGGACCATGCGGCTATTCCGAACCAATGTATGGGTGATTTGGGGTTTGGTAAGGAAGTTTGCTTCCTTCGTAGGATCCTGAATAGCTCAGTTTTACAGGGGTGGAGGGGAAATTTTGGTTGGTTTCTAGAGTGCATTTCATGTAAGTGGCTGTCAAGTGGCCAGATAATGTCTTAGAAGGCGGACAGCCTGGTGTCTGTGATGTCTAGGGAAATATGTATACGGGAGTTACCCCCATTTCTAAGGTAACACTTATCTAATAAAAAAAAAAACATGGGCGGTAGGGCCCAAAAAGGCCAACCTACAAATTAGAATTATTTTTTATTTTATTTATTTATTTAATATAGGTCAGCCCAAAACTGAGTGCCAAATTTAAATTTCAAATATTTGATTTGATTTTATTATTCTTGTTATATTATTATTATTTTAAATATATATTAAATTGGTGTTAAAAAACACCTTTTTCTCTCTATTGGTCGACCCAACTAGGGAGGGGACATGACATTACACAAATCTTCTTTTCTTGATTGGTCCTCTAGGTCATCACTGGCATCTCCATTACCAAATTTCTTGGCAAGAGCTCCTACTCTGAGACTCATAAAAGATTGATCTTGACCTACAAACTTCTAGCGTTGGCTCATTCAAAAATTTGTTACCCTCAACAGGCATTGTTGTTTATCATTCCTTTGGAAGGCTGAAGAACAATTCTAAAACTTTATATTCAAAAGATTAACATTTCCTAATTTTCAAGTGCTACCAAAAATCATTTTCTTGTGCCGTATTTTGCATAATATAATGTTAACATTTGAAGAAGAAGAAGGAGGCGATTATACAAATAAAGTTGATGAAAATGGGAATAATATGCCAACCAATGAAGAAATGTCAGTTGATTCTACTGCAGGATTCGCCCAAACAACCTTAAAGGAGTTTGTCAATGATAGTGAAAATATTATGTATGTCATCAATTGTGGACTTCAAGAAAGGAGTTGATTGTGTCTCATAGCTTTCTTAAATTTACTGTAGACTGTTAACTTTTGAAGAAGATGACAACAATGACACAAAAAATGTTGTTAATGAGAATGAGAATAATATGCCGTCCAATGAAGCAATATCAGGTGATTCTGCTGCAGAGTTCACTTAAAAGTCCTTAAAGGAATTCATTAATGTTAACGCAAATATTGTGCATCTCACTAATTGTGGAAAGTAATAAATGAACTTACTGTCATTATATACCTTCCTTAAGCTTTCATTTAATAACTCCTATAACAGCTAGGGAATTTTCTGCACACTCAGTGTATGGTAAGAAATAGTGTAAATTGCTTTGTACTGCTTTGTTTTAGTTTGAATAAATTTTTACCCCTCTTTTAGTGGTTAATAAATGGATTGATTCTTGCATATTCGCTGAAAGAACGACATCAAACAAGGGAAAGTACATGTTCAAGAGATGGCTGCTTATCTGTGCTTTGGAAACTTAAAAGAAGGGCAAACTCCTATATCAGCTAGGAAATTTTCTGCACACTCGGTATATGCTAAGAAATAGCGTAAATTGCAGATAATAATAAATGGATTGGTTCTAGAATATTCCTTGAAAGAACGACTTCAGGCAAGAGAAAGTATATGTTCAGGAGATAGCTACTTATCTGTGCTTTGAAAACTTAATAGGAGGGCAACCTAGCATTGAAAAGAAAAGATGTAGAATAACTCGTCAAATTTGTGTTGGCTGCCAAGTAGCAGCTGGTCTTTTGGTGAAAATGTTTGGCTTATAAAGAGTTCATCGGTCATCATTTTGTAAAGTGTAAAGATTGACACTATAAGAATGAAAGTAGGGTAAATTTGACGGAATAGATACTCTAAGTCCTTGACACCATAATTATGCTCATAGACTGCAAAAAAAAATTGTAATGCTTATCCTCCCAAAAAATCACTGCCTTACAATGCAGCAAAGATAAGTACATCTGCTACGCAGCAATTAAAACACATTCATAAAATTTAGAAAGACCGTTGTAGGAATCCATGCTGTGAAACAGTAAAAGGATATGATGAACGGACCCCTTGAAATGACAGAACGTCGGAGCTGAATCGCATGCGCTCTCCTTTATCGCATCTGATGGCTTCCGGCACATCGGCAACCGTGACGCCTCCCGGTACAACCACACCCTGTTTGGCCTCGCTATCCACCTCAATCAAACTGCCAATCTCCTTACAATAAGATAGCCTCAAATCGTTTGTGATATCGTACCCGCAACCTATTGCTCGAACTGCGTTCTCCGCGGCCACTTGGGCCTGCCTTTTACTACTCTGCACTGCCATTGTGACCAAGGAGCTTGCGGATTCGATTCTCTCTGAACATCCCAAATTATTGAGAAAGTGGTCACTAGTCCGGTACTTCTGTGCAGAACTAAGGTTCGGTGAAGAATTCGTCAACGCAACGCGTTTCCTGGAATTGGTGAAGTTGTTTCCTGTCTAGGGGAGTGTCTCGGCCTCTTTCGTTGTAGACGCTGGAAATAAAAATCAAAATACAACACTGTAACTAATCCAATTGCTCGAATACAAGGGAAAAACTTAGGAAGCCTGTCCCGTACAAGTTTCTGCTGAAAGAATATTCAACGAATCCCGAGGTAATTGGTAAGTTCTATTGTAAATTTGTGATGTTCTTCCTCTTCTTTTCGTGATTGGAACGTGCTACGTCCCGATCACAATCCACACGTAGTGGGGTTATGTCATGCTTAACAAGGCCATATTTCATAGAGGGTTTTTTATGTTTAAAAATTATGAAAACATGGATGAAGTTATAAGGTTAATTGGAATTTTATTTTTTTTAAATAGAGTTCACAATCTAAACGTAATGGGGTTATCTCATGTTTAACAAGGTCATATTTCATAGAGGGTTTTTAATGTTAAAAAATTATGAAAACATAGATGAAGTTATAAGGTTAATTGGAATTTTATTTTCAAAATTTAGAGTTTTATTTTCTTTTCATATTTTTAATAGTTAGTTGTAAGGTAGGGTTAAAAAAATTGTTAGTTTTAGAGATTTTGATGCTTATAATATTATTAGAAGACATGTAATCTATTGAATTCCTAACAATGGATCATGGAGCCATTAGTTTTTTAAAATAACTAAAAATATTTTCATTAACTACTCTTATAAAATCTATGGAGACACTTGATTGTAAAAAGCTTCTAAATTTTCCCAACAATGTCAATTGAAAAATGTTAAATAGCCCCTCCCCCTCCATGGGACCATAGTCTTTGGCTAGTCACCACATAATATTGACATTCAGAAGGGATTAATTCTATAGTAATCTAATTGTTCAAGATTATAGATCAAATTGAATAATACAGTTGTTGTTAATACATTAAATTCTTTGTCACCTATAAAATTAATAGTATAGTTTAAGTTTGATTTAAATTGTCTTTATGCATACTCATGAATGTAATTCTTTCCTTAGATCGCTTGTGATTAAGAATGTCTTGGTTATTAACTTAGTAAATACTAAATTATTAAGCAAATATGTATAGGTTGAAATTAATCATTGTTGTTTAAATCCAAAACAATCATTAAGAAAGATCAAATTACAAAACATATAAGTTGTTCAAATCAAAAAGCTAAATTAATGTGTAATATTGCAATTATGAAGTAAAACTCTAGATTTGTTGTTTGTTCCCTAGAATTTAATTGCATTTAGTTAAATATTGTTGCATATAAGCATAATTCTTTATGTGTCTCATTTAGTCACCTAGCTTAAATAATTGTCTTCATAGATGGAGACAAAATTAGAGTTATCCTTAGTCTTAATTATATCCATCACTGTCTCGCACTATGTGTAGAGTGTATAGGAGGCATCATAAACTTAATGTCTTAAAAGGTGCAAAGATGTTTTCTTGTCATATTTAACGTGTGTTGCATTGTAAAGGGAAAAAAAATGATTTGTGTGTTATGTTTAAGTAGTGAAAAATTATGGGCACGACACATGATTTGAAATGATCTACTACTGAATTTATATCTCTTCAAACTTAGGTTTTAATTGTGATCTTCTTTCTACACTATACCACACAAAAATGCCTATAATCAGGTACTTAATTATGCAATCACCAATCTAAACTATGATACCACTTTCAAAAAATATCCTCCTTGCAAACTCCTATTCTTTGAAAGAAAAGATATTTATTTACTTTTCCCTTTTGACAAATATATTTTTAAGTCTATAGATCATCGTTCATATACAACGATTGGGCAATCTTCAATGTAAAGCCTAAATATGGCAACGCCTATGAAAATGATAGTTGGACTGCTACCTTCATGCCATTAAGCAAATTAATGTACTTGAAACATCATCACCCATTGCATTGAAATATATTGATCCTCTCAGTATCAGTTGTCACCTTTAATCTTTCAAATAGCATTCAAACTACTTCACTTTACCACTTCATTTTGTGTAAGCTTTGACTTTCTAGTGCAACAAATAAGCAAAAAAGATGTTTGGATGATGATATGATGTGCAACGAATCATGGAATAACACCCCTACAACCACTTCAACTATTTTGGAGACTTCAGTTCACTTCACTTTGTTTTTATCCTATTCTTACAATATAAATTACACTTAAGGCATAAATACTACAAATAAAATATTATGTTCAAGGCTGAAAATACTCTTCATTTCAATCCAAGGATTTCTCTCAACACTGATTTTTGTCTTTTAGTGGTAGGATCTATCATAAGCTTTGATATATGATAAAAAATTGTGAAGTGGAATAAAGATTCAAACAACTCCACATATTATCTCTATCTTACCATGCTTGAGATCATAGCAGCTTTGATATCGATTATTAAAATTGGAGAGCTTGAATAGATTTTCTCTATTATCGCACATATAAAATTATGGATCCAAAGACCCTTAAATATATATTATACATGGACAGGCGTGTCTCTTACATGACTCTTTGTGATTAAATATAGTTTATATTTTAACATCTATTTCACCTTATTTCTCTTTCCCTCTCTCCATCTCTATTTTCCTATCTCTACTTCTCTTTATTTTTCTATATCTTTGTCAATGTCTTTGTCTCCCTCTCCCTCTCCCCCTCTCTCTATATCTACTTATACATCTATCTCTCTATCTCTCTATTCCACCATCAATCTTACCATCTATATCTCTCTATCTTTCCCTCTCCCTCTCCCTCTATACCTCCCTATCTCTCTCTATCTTTATCTCTCCCTCTCTCTATATATCTATTTTTCTCCCTCTTCCTCTCTTGCTCTTCATCTCTACCTCTATCTCCCTCTCTCCCCCTCTATCTCTAGACATGTCTCCCTCTCTCTCACTCTCCCTCTTCCTATAGACCTCTATATCTATATCTATTTGCCTCTCTATCTCTATCTTCCATAATTCTCCGTCTCTTATTATGTCTCTATATATCACTTCCCATCTCTCTCTCTCTCCATGAATCTATTGATAATGGAATCTGATTATCTCCCTCCCATCTCTCTCTCTCTCTCTCTCTCTCTCTCCATGAATGATTGATAATGGAATCTGATTATCTCCCTCCTATCTCTCTCTCTCTCTCTCCATGAATCTATTGATAATGGAATATGATTATCTCCCTTGATCAAGAGGTTTTGTTTCCATCATCTTTAGATCTCTATTGATTTGAAGCTATCACTTCTCCATTTAAGACTTCTGTTGCACAAATAATATCATTTCCTAAATGACCTACTTGACTTCCTGTACTAGACAAAAGTGTAAGAAAAAAAAAAAAAAAGGAGATCAAAATTTTCGTTGATAGACCTTGGAAACCTCTTTGACGTACCCATTGCACACCAAGGTGCCATTACTAGTTGCGGTAGAATGTAATTAAAATGGAATCTGACAATGGACCCTCTTCCCGGTTGACTGAGGAGGGAAGACAACTTCCGCCTATGCCACCGTTTCGATCGCGTGTTCGGATTGAAGCGGGTGTTGTGGGCTTTGTTGAGATTGAATTCTGGCTGTATCCGTATCGTAAACATTTCTGATCAAATCCACTCACACAGGGAGCAATTGTGGACGACAGTGCCCGCCCTTTCGTGCGTGCCCTGTGCCCCATCCCATACCGTCGCCGTTTTGTGAGCAGGGAAGCCAAGGTAGGGCGGGAAAAGTATAATATGGCATTCTCAGACCTGTTCGATTGGATTTCTCATCTTCCACACCCCTCCCAATGGCGGCGCTCTGTGCAATCTGTTCGGCTCTTCAAACTGGTCGAGTTCTCTGCCCAAAAGAAAGGAGAAGGCCGTATCTGCTTCTTCATAGATGTCACTTCATGGCGAACAATTCCTTTGGGAGAGTTCAGCTGCGAGTCAATGGAGGTAACAACGTCCTGTCTTTTCTCCCTTTTCATCAAATCTATTTCCCATGTACTTCACAACATTAAGGTATTGGGAAACTCCGTAGAGCTTCAGCTAACCACTGTAGATCTGGCACCGGCCCCATCTTATCTCACTCAATCAGCTAATTATCCGCTGCTTTTCAACTCTGCATTTCTGTGCCTTTGTCTCTTAGTCATGTCTCCAGTTACAGACAGACTATATCCACAGATCACCGAGGAATTCACACAGTTAACTTCTCCAGAGTTTGTCTCAGCAATAGGCGCCCATTTGGAAGCCCCACTGATGCGCTTCTTGGGAGCCTATTTCTCAGCATCCTTTACCTCTTCATTGCAGCAGGAGCCCTTCCGTTCTTCCTATGCTTGCAAAATCTCTGATCTCTGGAAGGTGGGTGTTTACTGTCCTATAGTCTGCATGAAGACGCCAAAATCCCATCACAAGCTCTGTAACCTGCCTCAAGTCAACGGCAAGCTTGGAGATGCATTAAGATATCAACAATTGGAAAGCATAATTCAGCTCAGTCATACCATACACCTCAAAGAAGAACCATACATTAAACTTGAAGTGGGTATTGACAATCTGAGGTGTGATGTGTACCCATTTCAGACTCTTCAAGCCTCCTCCTGTTCGGATGTTATTGCAACAGAGAGATACTTTCCATCTCGCATCTCATTGTCTATAACCCCTCAACTCCAGCTAGGGGATGATTACACTATATCTGTGCCTCAATCCTCACCAAACCCCAGCATTCATAATACTACTCGACACGGGTGGGAGTTATCATTCCAATCCCCTAACCAGATGGGCGTCAAGAGAATCGTTGAAACAGAGACCTCCTTTGATATGAAATTCTGGAAATTCGACCAGTCTATACAAGAACCAACGGGAAGTTTCACATGGATTTTGTATGACCCAGTGAATAAAACAGAAGTCGCATCTTCCAAACCTCCAAAATTTAGCTTCCTGGACGCAAAGCCATGGTACAAAGACAGATACCGCAAGCCTTATAGTCCTTTCAACGATCAGGGAGGAGTGGTGTTTGCTGATGACACGTATGGGAGAAAGTTTTCATGGAGGTTAAACAGAAAAACCAACGATGAAGTCTTGAAATTGAATATTGAAGGAACCATCTGGTTGACTTACTGGCCTAATGTTTATAATACATCTTTTTATGAGACTAGATCACATGAATTTTGTGAACAAATTGAAATTCCATTGGTGAAATCCAAACAATTGTAACCAGAGTTTCCTCATGTCCATAAATTGGTATTGAAAATGTATTCATAATGCAATATAAACTGCCCTGTACAATGTAACATAAAATTTTCTGGGCAATGTTAGATTCGGCTTCTAAATTTCTAATCACCCTTATGGTTATGAACAATATGTTAAATGGGCACTTTTCTCTAATTGGTAAATTAAAAATGAGAATTTTTCTTTTAATTTCGGCCTCAATTAAAAAAAATCTCGTTAATGAGAGAAATTACTCACAGTTGTAAAGTTATAATAATTTTGTAATTAACTGAGTTAAGAATAGCCATTAGTATAAGGATGAATATGATAACAATATCAATGCTTATAAAAGAAATTTCAAATTCTGAATTGATAGAAATTGATGGCAGTTATTTGTCTCATTTATTAAGATTCATAAGATGAGCTTAAAATTTTGAATTAAAAAAAGAGTGGTTTTTAAATTCTATTTACAGTAGAGATTATAGGGTCATATTTTAATATTCTTTTAACATTGTAAATCTTATTTATCTATCTAAGTCTGTTATTATATTTTCACTTTCTTCTCTTTTATCTACAAGTATTCTGATGTACAAAGATTGCACACAGTTTCAATCCAAAAAAACTCAACATTATTTGATCATGAACTGTAGAAACTTAATGCTATTAATTGTAAATCCCGTTAAAAACAGAAAATAAACAGAGCTGACATTTTTGATTCTTTAGAATTTTTGAGGCAAAAAATTTGTAGTTTCTAATTTCCTAATTTTGTTGAGAATTTTTTTTCCTGTGTAAGGCAGAGATAAGAAAATGTAAGAATCTAAAAATATTTACCTGATCTTTACCTTTTGAGCAAAATAGAAAATGGCAGGTACGTGTCAGCCATTTCAACATTGATATCTGTGAGCCATTCAACATAGAAGGAAGTCGGGTGTCATTTTTCTGTCAGTCGTGCAATACAACTTACTGTTATTTTTTCAAAGACAGTGTGCTGTTAAATGCAGCCCAGCTGAAGTTATCTCCATACTACGTGATGGTGCAGGAGCGAACTTTAGACGCATCCAACAGATTCAATCTTTCTCGTTTTTTGTCTGTTTCTGTATGATGTGGCGTTGTTGCTAAAAAGAGATTATGTATTTCACCCTTTTTTAATGGATCATTTTATATCATCAATGAGTTTATGTAGTTTATTTTGATATGTTTTTTTTTAAATAGGATATTATTTTTATCAAAGTTGTCTCAGATACAATCCAGGTTCGTTTTTGGTATCACATTTTCATAAGTTTGAATCTTTTTGGATGGTGTAATCTGTTGTAAAAAATGCATAATACTTTTATTTATTATTGATCAATATTCAAGGAATACATCTGCATTTTTATGTAATAGTGGAAGCGGTTGAACGGTTAACAAAGATAGTTAGTTAATCTACCGAACAGCTAACAATATAATACAACAATTATGCTAACATTCCCCCCCTCATTACATTGTTTCTATAAGTGTATCCCTAAAACCTTACAATTCATCTTTTAAGAGACCCCCCCTTAAGGTTTATATAACAGAACTTGCTGATTACAAAATGTTTATACATTTTGTGAAGATCTTCTTTGAAGAAACAAATCCTGAATCAGAGGGAACTCCATCAAGCTGCCTTGTGACCCTTGGAAAGGTGTAGCCCCTAGCTGAATTCCCGAGTTCTTCCTCCTATGAACTCCCAAATCACAGATTCTTGAATTATTCGACAACAATCCATATTGAGCTCTCCAAACACATGGCGCCATCAAGTTGTCTGATGACCCTCGAAAGGGTATAATTCAGATCACAGCCTTGAGTGCTCGTTGGACAACCATCCATATTTAGCTCTACACCAAACCTTTACTTGTCTCCAAAAACCAAACTTCACAATATATGTATTCTTCAAATATGTTAGCAACAAGGAAAAACAAAA
>VDFB02014419.1:0-44516 GCA_007258455.2 Sequoia sempervirens | reverse complement strand
CTCCTCAAGACCCCGAACTTCAGGCTCCGTAATGTCTTCATTTTCAAAGGCTGCCTCGATTGCATGATCCAGGCGAGTGTCTGTTTCTGTTTCCTCATCTTCATCCGGTTGGATGGCACTCCTAGGAGCATTAGCGCTCTGACTATCAGGCTCCCTAGGTGATGGCTAGTTGACTTCTTCCATTTCTTGCTCCCCATTCACTCTAACCCTCTGATTTGTAAATATCGAAACTTCTTGTACGCTGGAAGAGTGAGTCAACAGTTGTGTAGGCGATGCTTCCTTCATCCTCTGAGGCTCAGGCTGAACTGGTTCCTCTTCCTGTGGCTCTGTAGCTTGGGCGGCCTGTTTTCTCTTCTTTATTGATATCGGTGGCCTTTGATCACCCATGAGGTTGTATGTGAGGGCAATTGATTTTCTCTTAAGCCTGTGAACATGTCCATCCACCCAGCTCCTTGTAAATGTTAAGACAGGCATAGATAAAGTGTCCAAGTCCGTGATCTCCGGCTCTACCCAATCAGGTGATGGGATTGGCGTATCCTTTGTTGACTCATAATCTGGGTGAGTAATGTTGGCATCCTCATCCACCTGGTCTGGAACTTGGACAACCTCGCATTCTCTGATCAATTTAAGAGGTAATCTGGAGAACATCCTCCTTCTGATCTCAGCCTCATCTTCTGCATTTGCCCAAAAATCTTCTACATGAGCCTTGTCCCTATATTCTTCACCCTGTATCACCCCAATCTTCCTTTGAGGATCAAAATCCTATCGGCTGGTGTGTAGAGTGAGGTGATAGAACTGTAACTCCTCCTCTGCTTCCTTGGCTGCCTGCAAAGAAGGGCACTCAAGTGAATTTCCCATAATAATAGGGAAGTGCAATCCTCCTTTCTTCTTCTTCCTTATAATTTTGTCGTAGGCCATGAGTTGCCTAGACACTTCAAGCATTACCATTCTGTCCGTGGGGTACCTTGGAAATCTGTAGGTGTATGAATGGAACCCCGACAGCCTTATTTATGTAAGTGAACTTCGGGAACTGGATGAACCAATACCCGTACTCTTCAATCAACTTTTGTGCATCCTTGGATATTCTTTGTTGCGTTCTCCGTTGAAGAGTCCTCGTGATGTGCATAATGAAAGCATCGTTCACTCTCTTGAAGCTGGAGGTATTTGTCAGATGCAACTATCTACAAGCCTCATGGATTTAAATTGACCAGAACCACATCCAATTGGCTCCTGGTATGTCAGTACCTTATACTTCGTCAATCGAGCTAGCATATAGACAACATACGAGCTTTGTTCTCCTCAAACTTTTGAATTGCTCATCTATGTTGTCGCTGATCATCCTTGCCCAATCTACATACTCTTTTCCTTCCAATACCACGCTGATGTAGAAGAACATCCAAGGCTCAAAAGCGTACGCCTGTGGGCTGCCATTCACCCAGCTGAGCATCATGATTAAATCACAATACTCCTGCTTCAAATCCTTTGAGATAATCTGCTTTGGCAACTTGGCGTCAAGAGGCTTTGGCTTCCTCATCCATGATGTGTTGATTCTCTTTGCACACCTGTCGAAAGATGAGGCATACATTTTATCAGCCCTTTCTTTAGACTTGTACAACATTCTGTCCATAGCTGGAATCCCAAACGCCTCTCCAATAGCCTCAAGTGTGAAGTTGGCCAGCAACTTGCCTTCTGAAGAAACAATTGTTTGGTGGTCTGGCCTGTAATAATTTGCACATTCCATTATCAACTCAGGACATCGAATTGCTGGTGGAAAACCAACAGCTGCATACAATCCACTTCTCACAATGTTGTGCGATGTCACTCGTGGAGGATAACCACCCTGCCCGTACATCCTCCTTTTGAATGCCTCGAGGTTGAATGAACCAAGGTTGGTATCAGTCAAACCACCCAGCGTTGACACAAACTTCGACTCAGGAAGAAAAGACTTCTTCAGCTGCTTGATGATGGCCTTCCTGGAGGCATTCTCTTTGCCTGCTTCAGCATTCCCAGCTCTGCTTGCAGCTTTGCTTGTTCCGGCAGCATCTCCTCTTCGAACTTCAACCATCTGCAAAACAAAATTCAAGTATTATAATTCTAGCTTAGAAAATAAAATCACTACGATATTGCTGGAAATATGGAGTTAGCTTCAAAAATAAGAGCCTTCAGCATTAAAACTGTTGGCGTAAAAACTAACACCTCTGGAGTGCAGGTTTGTATGGACAGCTATGCACACTGCGTAATGAGTGCTCTTCAAATTAGGAAGGGAAGCTCCCTCGTTGTGCTTAACAAAAATGCTTGAAAAGGGAAAAGTAATCTAAACTATCTCCTGTCTTTTTGTCTCAGCTGGAAGAGGCACAAGGTTAAGAAAACCAAGAACGTTGCAGCTAAGGATTTTCTGGTTTCGCAGATCATTAACTACAACTAAGCTATCTACTTTAAATTCATCTAGTTTCTCAAGAAAACAAGAGCATGAGGAAATGGAGAGAATTATCCGACGATAAGCCACAGTAACGACTCACACAACGGAAGGCAAGGTGGCACAACTATCCATTATCCTCACAGGCTTATTGGAACAACAATATACTTCCATAAACTAAGTACATTCTCAACTTGAAGGCAAGGTGGCACAACTATCACTTCAACTAATAAGTTTATTATTCACACACATCATACGATAACCAAGAACAGATTCTCAACTTGAAGGCAAGGTGGCACATCTATCAGCTCAATCTGAACAAGTTTATTGAACACATAACATCAAGGATAGCCAACTAGGATAATAAATTGCATTGGCGAGACACGCATACAATCTACGATCAACTAGCCACTATATCTAACTAAAGCAAGAATTCACCATCATAATTGCATGAAACCCAAGTGGCATAACAATTCATCACAATAGCAAATACTCATGAATGATACAGAATTTGTTAACATTACAGCAAGGTAGGCAATGATATATTTTCCTCTCAAAAGTTATACAAATGAGCAAAGCTCTTATTTGATGACATCTAAAGGTGTAGGGAACCCTAAAATACCTTGAGTCAACTACAGTCTTGCAATGCATGCAAGATTTATTGCTAATCCCTAATAAAATAAACTATACAGTCAACTGGAAACTACCATCAGTTAACCGAAACATCTAGTCTAAAAATGGACAATTGTGCGATAATGCTCGTCCTTATTGAAAGCATGTTAACTGGAACACTACCATCAGTTAACGGAAACCCTAAATAAAACTCCAAGTGAATAAAGCTGATCTCAGAATAGATATGCATGAGATGAGACAGCGAGTTAACTTGAAAAGATAACACCAAGTTTAACTCCTGTGTTTAATGTCTATTCTGAGAGGTGGGAACTGAAGTCTACTGGCCGTGATCTCGAGGAAGTAACCCCTCCACGAGGTTGTTGACTGTATCAGCATCTAAAGGTTGTCACAATTCACTGCTTGTCAGCAACTTGAGCAATCTTGGCAATCTTTGCATACTCAAACTAGCATTTCACTGACTTATAACTTTGGCGGCTCCGTAACTGAAGTGATGGCCCATAGCAGCATAAATCGTTTGGGGAAAAAATCGGCAAACCAAAAAATCAGGATTTTTTGAAAAATCGTGAAAAAATCGGGAAAAAATCGGATTTGAAAAAAAATGTAAAGGAATGTAGAAAAATAGACAAAACCTACGTTTTCTAAAAACTCAAGGTCATTTCCATAGCATAGAGATATAGAGAGCAAATAAAACAGAGATTTTAACCCGTGAATTGTAGAAAATAGATCTTTTTTGTATATATTCATATCGCTGATTACATTGCATTGCACAAAATATACTTCATAAATAAAAGTAGATGTTGACATATGACAAAATGTCAATTACAATAGTGTGTAACTTTGTACAAAGTCAAACTCTAATCTAAGTACAAAGTGACAAAAATAAAATGTAGCCAATAACAACAACGCTAGAGGGTAGCAGGTCTTGATGATGAAGCTCCTACTCTAGTGCTTCTAACCAAATGCTCAAATATTTGACCAGGCACTTCAGCCTCCTCTAGTATATCGATATCCTCAGGTGCATAAGGATATTCGTCAGCAGCAATCCATTCATTCTTTGGATCAATCTCATCAAGGTCAATTGGCTCATCATCCTCAATAGTACCTGTTGCAGCCCATGTAGGAATTAGTCTTGGCCTTACAAGTGAAAAAGATAATGAATACAATTTCAACTAACTACAAGTATATTGAAAGTCTAACCTTGAGCTTTCTTCAGCTTCAAGCGGAGGTTGTGGTGAACAAACACCAAGTCGCTCATTCGTTGTTGTGTTAGCCGGTTGCGTTTCTTGGAGTGTATGTGTTCAAAAACACTCCAATTACGCTCACAAGCAGATGAACTACATGGCTGGCTCAAAATGCGTCTCGCCATCCATCTAAGGTTTTTGGTTTCATGACCAAAATAATCCCACCATTGTGCTGCAAAAACACATTACATGGAGATGATATCATGTAAGAATATCTTAAAATAATCATCGTGTCCACAAAATAGAGACTATCACAAGTTTATAGAATCTACCTGGTAGCAAGGTGTTTCTGCCTTCGATGGCGGCTATAGATGAGAGAAAACCCCTTGCTTGCTTGTACGTTGCTAACTCTCCCATAGCTCCCTTTAATTGTTCTCTAGAAAGCATTTTTTCCATGCACATGAACAAGCCCTGTGTTACCTCACCATCATCATTTCTAAATGAAGAGTCATAGAACAAACTTGGATTAAGATAATATCCTGCAGCATGGAAAGGAGAATGCATCTGCTGATCCCATCTTCTATCAATTATGTCCCATAACGGCATATAAGTGTCCCTGTCATTTTGCATCCTACCCCTCATCACCTCCTTGGCCCTATCCATGGCCTCATACAAATAACCCATGGGGAATTTATCCCCATCCACTAGTCTTAAGACTTTTACTAGAGGCTCTGAAAACTCTACAACTTGTTCAGCTGCATCCCAAAAACTAGAAGAGTACGTATAGCCTGCCACTGCTATGCCTTCTACTAGATTTGCGAAGCCAGACTCCTCCCACTCATTTGAAACAAACATTCGTTTCAAATTTATTTTTTGTTGGCATAGAGTCTGTAGTGCAAGGAAATGTGTTGCAAATCTTGTCACCCCTGGTCGAACTAGCTCCTCGCCTTCTGTGAAAGTACGCATCATGAACAAAACCCTCGTGTGATTATAAATGAATTTTGTAACCTTGCGGGCCTTTTGCAATACCTCCTTAACCCATTCAAGTTTTCCAATGTCCTCAAGGGTTAGATCAAGGCAATGTGCTGTGCATGGGGTAAAAATTATAGACGGGTATTTGTTTGTCAAGAGTCTACCAGCGGCTACACAAGCTGCAGCATTGTCTGTAATAAATTGAACCACATTTTGTGGCCCAACTTCTATTACCACAAGATCATACATCTCAAACAATGCAGCTGCAGATTTGATAGTATCGGATGCATCTAGGGATTTCAAAAATATAGTGCCAATCTCACAAGAGACAAGGAAGTTGATGAGGGTTCGATTCCTTCTATCTGTCCATCCATCTGACATTATGGTGCAACCAGTCTTTTCCCACTCTATTTTATGCTCTGTAACATCTTTAACATCTCGTACTGCATCATTGAGCATACCAACCCTCAAGCTCTCGTAAGATGGGGCTTTGAACCCAGGACCCGCAGCTGCAATAGCATCCACCATACCTTGCCAATATGGCGATCTAGCAATATGAAATGGCAAGCTAGAGTAGTACCAAAAGTTTCCAATCGCCTTCCTTGCTTGTTCATGGACATTCTTCCTCCATCCTGTACTCTCCAAAGTGGTTTGTGATCTTGGTGTAGTACGAGGTGCAAAGAAAGCATTAATGTTTCCTCCACCTGTGTTTGGGCCACGCGCTGTAGAAGGAGGTGTTGACACTGATTCCCTCAAAAACTCACTTGCATCATCATCCTGACCTTGATTCCCTCTACTATTTGTAGAATTAGAACCTATTTCAACCCCGGTTCTTGCCTTTTTTGCCTTGTTCTCAGGAATCACATGAAGAGCCAGTAGTGCCTGGTGTGTGACATCTACAAGGCATCCAGGACAAGGAGTCTTGTTATTCCCTGGCTCTTTTGCCAGGTGCCATTTGAAACAATAAATGCCCCCGTTGATATTAGTCTTACACCAGTTGCATTTAACCTTCGTTGTACCCGAGACTGAAGTACAATGTGACCATGCAAAGTCTTTTTGATGTGGCATTATGATCAAATCTGCAATAAACATTTTTTATTCAGTCTACTTTGTGGGCATGAATTAAAGATGTCCATTGGTGTTTTAGAGAACTATTAATTAATTTTGAGGACTGGAGTGCAGGTTGTGGAAAGAAAGAATTGATGTGAATGGACAAAACATGAAAGAAAAATAAGCAAAACCAAATAAGAGAATTACTCCTACAACAATTTATGGATTTTGGATTTTTATTTCAAGGATTTTGGATTTTTTCAAATAAATAAAAACACAGTTACAGTTCATTTTTTATTTTTTTGATTTTCTCGTGTGCTGGTATTTACAGTGCATTTAAAAAATTAAAATAACAAGAAAACAAGAATCAAATTTTTTTTAGTTATAGTTTTCTTGTCATTTACACATGAGCTGCTATGAATACAAGAAAACCAAAAAATAAAATATGCCTTCAGAAATTTTTTACATATCAAAAAATTAATTAACAATGGCAATGGCGACCTACCTGAGACTTGAGTAATTAAAAATGCCTTTGTAATGTCCCCGTTTTTAGCACTTCACTTTTCAGTGATTGATAGCCTATTCCCAATGTGCTGTCGGCTAGTCAGTGGCAAAATTAGGGTTTCGCATTTTGGAGGATGCTTTTGCTTGAGGTTGGTTGTTTTAATGGCGGATTCTTTCTGAGTTTTTAGAGAGCTTCGCAGTGGTATGTTTTTCTTGGCATTCTGAGCACCTTCAGGAATTTACTATTTTTAGTAAATTCTATTTTTAGCAGTGGTCCAGTCAGCATCAGCTCAGTCAACTTTCCTCTTCAGGCAGTTCATTGGGAAATTCTCATTTTTGGCTTAAGGGGTTCATTTTGGAGAAATAAGTTATTCTTAAGTCAAAATGTTTTATTTTAAAATATCCCTTGGCCTAGTGATATAACTTAACAGTTGTTTTAAAGAAGGGGCTTTGAGGGGTATTTTCTCATGAAGGAAATATTTTAATATTTCTAAAGTTTATAATTGCTCAAGGGAAAATGGACGCCTTTTTGAAGGAGTTTATATTTTATTAAAAAAAGAAGTGATTTATATCTCTCAAGGAAAGTACGCCACTTTGAAGAAAGAGCTTTGGTCAAAGATTAAACCTAAAAGCAGCTAGGGATTAGGGCGCACTTTCTAGATGCCTCCGGAGTCTTCTCTTCATTCTATAAAGGAGGTTCCTACTCTTCTTTGGATCATCTTTGGTCTATGCTATTGTTATGCTGCCGAAATGGTTGCTGGATTGCTTCGAGGAATGGATGCCTCCTAGCCTTGGCTCGACTTCGTGCTTGAGAGATAGCACCTAGTGGAGAAGTTTGCTTATTTTGAGTGAGTTTGTAGTGAGGTTTGCATTGTAGTGTTGTTTTGCCATTAGAAGTTCAGTTTATTGCATTTTATGTCATTTTCTGGAGTTGCTGATAACAGGGCTGAATCTGTAGTTTCACTCATAAATCAGAAAACAAAAATAATCTCATTCTGGGTATTGTGTCATTGCATCTTATTGGTAAGGGCGCCCCTTCATGAATATTTGTAGATTTTAATACGAAGCTTATGATTTTATAATGCAAATCCGTCATTCCTTGAAGGCCGTACTTTCTGGAGTGCGTTGGGATTCGTGTCAGTAATTAATAACCATTTTTAGATGCCATTTCTTATTACTAAGTTAGGCGCCATCATTTTGAGGGTCTATTGCATCATATTTGAGATCATTTGGGTGAGAAATGAGAGAGTTATGAGCATATTGCTAGGGATCTGTGTTGCTGGTTATTTATTTAAAGTGCAGGTCTGTCATAACCAGATTTAAGAAATCTGCATTTTCTTCCTTGGATCGGAGTTAAGAAATCATTAAAGGCTTTGTCAAAGATTCCATGTTGTTG
This sequence comes from Sequoia sempervirens, assembly GCA_007258455.2. Lineage (NCBI taxonomy): Eukaryota > Viridiplantae > Streptophyta > Pinopsida > Cupressales > Cupressaceae > Sequoia > Sequoia sempervirens. The sequence continues at coordinate 36,364 of VDFB02014419.1, read as the reverse complement.
CAGCTATTTGAAGAGCTCTAATACTTGATCTTGCAGGCATTTACATATTCATTGTAAGCTGAACAGTAGTACTGTCAGCATTTCCTTCAGTCTTACTTTACATTCTGTTGATGCAATTGTATTTCTGTATATCTCCGTCATATGGTAGCTTCCATTCCGTCTCGGGTTGGAAAGCACATTCTTGACGTCGAGTACTTCAGCATTCCTGCTTATTTCCTTTAATTGCATTGTAATTCCTTTTATCTCCGCCATATGGTCGCCTCAATTCCATACTGGATTGGGTAGCACATACTTGGTGTCGAGTTTGCTTTCAGTACTTGTAGCGTAGAAGATCCTCTGACCATATGTTCGTCCTTCGCGGACACATTCTTGGTTAGAGTTACCTTCAGTTGCATTTTGTTTAAGGCACTGACGATCCTCTTGCCATATGACAGCCTCTCTCTTGTTGAGATTGAGTGCGCATTCTTGGCAACGAGTTAATTGTAATCTGCTGGTTTGAATTATCTAACCCTAACGGGTGTTATCTGCATTGTGGTGTATTTGGTAAAAAATTGAAAAATTTGGCTCGGAATATTTCAGCCTTCAAAAGAATGAACCTGCGTTGAGAAACAAGCAAAACGCGCCCAGCAAAACACGAACAGAAAAAAATTGCTTCAGAAATTCGCGTCAATGAAAAACACGCGATCTTTGAGTAGATTCGCACTTGAAAAACCTGCAGCCACCTTCAGATGTTTTCGCGGACATGAAAAACCCTCGATTCACACTTGAAAAAGGAGAAAACGTCATATTTAAAAGCAAAAGCGCGTCTTTTTTTAGGGTTTATTTTTACGCGCGATTTTTTCACGATTTTTTGCGGATTTTTTGACGATTTTCAACGATTTTTTGACAGGCGTTGACTACTGAAAAAATCGGGATTTTTGCAGGAAAAAAATCGGCAACCTCCCAGATTTTTTCAAAATCGCGATTTTAACAATTTTTTGCCGATTTATGCTTCTATGTGATGGCCACTGTTTCTTCTGCAACTTGACGCCTTTCACGCTTTTATCTATGGTAGAGTGTTGCATGACAAAACTGCGAAGTTTGACCGTGAACACTCTGGTTGTGAGAAAAAGCGAACGAACTTGCTACACATGCAAAATTCCAACAGTATCAACCCTCTAAACCGGCTTCGAAAGACAATCGGCCATACGAGGCATGCAACTATGTGGACTTGAGTGATTACGCCTGTCAACCCTTCGAATACGCTTGATACAAATCGGTCTCAACTTCTCTAATGAAGTCATGAATTAAGACTGATTTGGTCTTGAATTCAATCTGTGTGAACTACACTATGAAAAACTCGCCTGTTGACTGTGAACTCGACTATGTTCTGACAAGATTTCTAGAAAGCTAAAAATAGCCTGCGAGAGTTAAAAATAGCCTTTCGAAGAGTTACTTTCGGCGAAAAATCTGAGATATGGGTTTTGCCCAGAAAAAGATTCTAAGACAACCCAGAACGTCAGATATGCGAAAATATGACTTCTACTCGATCATGCAAAGAGTTTTCAGTTGAGAAAATTAGAAACTCAAGAACGAATGTTCTGAAGTTAAAAATTCCTGAAAAATGGAGCGCACGATTTTAACTCAAGGAAATTATATAGAAATGATCCAGATGTTTGAACTTGTTGAATTTGCCAATTTCAGGAACATGCCAATTGTAATCTGAGAGAAATTTGAGAATCAAGGAGGAAAAAGACGTTTTTTATATGCTCTTCTTCAGTGAAAATCGCCCTTGAATTCTTCAAATTGCTGACAACTGTGAACTTTTAACCTGCAAAAAGATATGTTAGATAAAATCGCCTTTGGAAATTGATGAGGAATTCGCCTTTGATCTGGAAGAATTTGCCTTTGCTTGAAAACCACGAATTTATCTTGAAGTTGCGCCTTTATTCTGAAGAAATATGAATTTTTCTTGAAAAACACACCTTTGCCTTGAAGAAAAACGAATTTTGTTTGAAAATATGGATTTCTCTTTAAAAATACGAATTTCTCTTGAAGCTTGGTGAATAATAAATGAAGATGGCGAATTTACTTAAATAAAGAGAATTCGCACCATCTTATGAACTGCAAGATCAAAAACCCTAACTGAAATAGACGCCTTCTAATTGGACCCCTTTTAGTTGAACTGCCACTGACTTGAATTTTGAATAATAAAATATTCATTATGCAATTTGCAAAGGCGCCAATTATAGAAATTCGCCATTTAATGCAAAATAAATATTAAAAATTATCTAACTTCAATTGACAATTCGAATGAAGCTTTAAGATTCACCGTTAGACTTCACTGATTCCGAAAAGTCATCTTTTGAGCTCATAGGCATCCATTTGCTCAAGATATTGCACTTTTTATTATCTTCCTATTTTATAGCTAACGACAAAGTTACGACTGGCCATCTTCGACACTGATTTCTGGGTGACCGGCTGATGCTGAGACTGAACTGGTGAATTGAATGCGAAGCCTGCTGAGCAAAGAAGAAATGTCTGCTAGGAGTCATCACTGCAAAATCCATCATTTAACACCTCAAAAAATTAGGTTTTGATTAAATTCATTTACAAAGCGACTTAAACCATTCTAAATCACATCCGACTTCAAACACCGCCGACGGGCTGACCATGCTTTAACCCCGCTGATAGAAACCAGCATCAAGGCGGACTAGAAGCATTCTGCATCCAACGGATATACGCACGGCATCTGAAAAGTGCATTAAGGGCTTGAAAAGTAAAAACGCCCCTGAGCTACAGTTGCACTGACACCATTTTGACCAAACTTGAACTTTCATCCAAGTACCCTACTTTGTCCTCCGGGATACCGAGAGCTGAATGCCTGATTCGAAAGAATTATTCGCCTCAACGCCAGACGGAAGGATCTACGAGAGACATCCCTAGAGGTGATGAAGCAAGAAAATTGCTTCTAAGACCTCAAAAATGCAAGTGCGTATTTTATTTAAAATATACACTCCATACTTAGCCATTTTCCGGATGTCTTCACTTTTCAGCATTTCACCAAAGACCTCACACGTACGAGCGTCTGCCAAATCCCGGAAGTTGATGGCTAGGCTTGTTGAATAGATAAAGTAATTACGCCAAGTCTGCGTGGAAGACTAACGTAACAACTCATCTCGACAGCTCTAAAGGCTAGGCGCCTGACTCAGAAATACAATGAAAATTTATACCGCGTGAAATTACGTATTTGGTAGAACTCTCTCTCGCCACCACTATCACCGAACGCCTGACAGGGCAACTTGGTGCAACGCTAAGCCGGGATTCAGAGTAGTAATCGGCGTCGTGAAGACCTCGGCCAAGAACCGACCATCTTAAGGGTCATTTTGACAAGCGCCCCTGAGCTATAGTTGCACTGGAAACGCAACGAAGAAGCTCGAAGACGTGAAATCTCCATTATAAGCTCATCTTCAGACATTGGCTGCCGGAGCTCTGGGACTCGGATGACTGTGTTTGATAGCTCGTCGGATAAGCAGACTAGTCATGAAGAGATTGACCTATCGCCCACCGTATACCACCAAGATCCACCTTTAAGAAGGGCTCTCATTACAAAAGCGCTTTTACAAAAGGACAATTTCACAATGTGAACTTTGAAGTTTCAACTTCACACCGCTTGTTGGAGCTGCTGTCTCTAAAGTCACTGATAGCTCATCGGATAGCCAGACCAATTCTGAAGAGTTTGACTATACTTATGAGTACTTTCAACAAAATCTTGACCTTCAAAAAGAAGGGCGCCCCTGGGCTACAGTTGCGCTTTTTTGCTTTTCTTTGAGAAATCTTCAAAAATTGACCACTGGAATCTTCGTTTTAGCCACTAGAATGACCATAAAAAGTACAAGTGTCGCCGTGAAATGCTCCTCCATCGTGAAATGTTCCATTCTGAGCCTCCGATGTAGGTTCGGATCAATGGATGGTGCCTTTGACTGACAAACTACTGACAAAACTCCATGCTTGATATTGCCCAAAAACTGTATTTTACATCATTTTAGCAAGATTTAGACTTTTTTAAACAAAATGCCTTGATGAAGCAAAAATTTTGGTTTTGGGTACAACAAAAACGTCAAACTCCAAACCTCAAAATTTCCAACTTTGAAATACTTCAAGCCTCAGCAACTTTCAACAATATTACTTTCAGCACTTAGAAAAATCTAGCTCAACTTCCTCACTTCAGAATTTTCTCCTTCTCAGCACTCACTCACTTCAACCTCAACACTCTCACAATTCACACTTCAGCACTTAGGAAAAAATAATTCACTCAGCTCAGAAATTTCTCACTCACTCAGCAGTCACTCTCAGCTTCAGCACTCTCACAATCTCAACTCTACAACTTGTGAAGAAAAATGAATAGCTTCAGAGTTTATATAATTGAAAGATGGCACCCAGTTTAGCAGTTGCCATTAATTCACTCCCCCACTACTTAGAAAATTTCCAATTCGGGAGAGAATATGCTCAGTCGTCATAGAGTTGTCATAGGAATTTACTATTGTTGGAGATTCTTTCCTCATTCGAAAATTAAAATTTCCCTCCTTGACTGCATGTAACATCTAGTTGACTAAAACATTTTTGGGAAATTTATTAAAATTACTCCAGCATTAAAATTTCATCTTTGCCTTAGGAAGATTTTATTCCATTGAGAAATTTTATTTATTTCATTCGTTAGCGCTTTAAAAAAATTCTATATTTCACCCGGAGAAATTTCATTAATCGTGAGCTCCAGCATTTAAAAAAAAATCACAAGGCAAAATTATTTTCCCCCAGAACATTTTTCAAGAACTCCCAAAAAATTTCCCCCTTTTAGAAAAATATTTCTCAACTTGATTAATTCATGTGTCCAAACGAAGGGGGACATTTTATTTTTTAACCTTGGGAAATAATTTTAATCGAAGTTTATTTGACTTCTCCAGCATGGGGCGTTTTTGTCAAGAGCAATCTCCAATTCTCACTCCATAGAAAAATTTCTATCCATCTTGTCCAATTTGGGTGCATTCATCAACTTACAAAAATTTCCATTTGATCCTTCATGCTAGCCGCATATCCACTCTTGAACTTTTAATTCTAACACCTTAGAAAAATTTCTCAAGTCACACTCAAGCTTAGGCGCATTTATCATAGTGGACTTTCAATTCCCCACACTTAGAATATTTTCCACTTTATCCCTTAGTCTAGGCGCAATCAAGGGGTATAACTTTCATTTTTCATCACCTAGCCAAAATATCTTAACACGTCTTCCTTCTTGGTCTAGGCGCATTTGAGAGGTGGTACTTCAAATTTCAAAGCCTTAGAAAAATCTTCCAATTATCTCCATCCTCAAGGGCGCATTTGAGCCTTCATACTTTGAGTTTACACACCTTAGTAAAATTTCCCTTATCAAAATCCTCTTGGGCGCAAACAAGGGTCTCTACTTCAAGTTTTGAACACTCAACATTTTCAAAGTTCTTTCCACAAGTCAAGGCGCAAATGACCCCTCAAGCTTTGAGTTTTTCACACTTAGAAAATTTTCAACATTCCCTTCTCAAGGTTAGGTGCATTTGACACCTTGAGCTTCAAATTTTCAATACTTAGAAATTTTTTTGGAGCTTCTCTTCTAGTTGGGCGCATATCAAGGGTGTAGCTTTTAGTTTCCAACACTTAGTCAAATCACAAGCCACTCCTCTTAGCTAAGGCGCATCAAAGGGGTTGTACTTCTAGTTTAAATGCCTTAGGAACTTTTCTAACTCTCTCATCCAAGTTGAGGCGCATATGAGGGTAGCTACTTCCAATTTGTGATACTTAGAAACTTTTAAGCCTCTTCTTCTCCAAGGGCGCATTTGAAGGTAGCTACTTCCAACTTGTCATACTTAGAATATTTTACCACAAACTCCTCAAGATCAAGGCGCATGTAGGGGGTGAGCTTCCAATTTATCAGACTTGGATGAATTTTCAAGCTTTCATCTGACTCAGGGTGAATTGTTCATGATGCCCTCAGCTTGCCCCAACTTTCTATTTTAGAAAGTTTTGCAATTTTTTGCATTTCAAGCTGATTTCAAGCTCCGGAGGGCTTGATTTTCATTTTGTCCTGATTCTCGTGACGTGACTGAGTTGTTGGCGCCTGATGCCTGCATGTACCTACTATTTTTAGTAACCTACTAAAAATAGTAAATGTTCAGAATGAGCTCAAACTTTGCGTGTAAACTGCTTGAAGGATGTTAATCGTGATTGGATGTTTCTTTTGTGTGACTGTCGTGTTTCGCCCTACTTTTTGGGAAACCCTAATTCCTCTGTGTGGACCTGTTAAAAATAGTAAGTGCTTGATTTTCAAACGTCTGCAACTCCGTTTGACCTAAAATTCGCTCCATGGGGTCCTTGTCACTTGCTTGACTTGATCATACTGGCATCCTGTGCTGACTTGCTATTTATAGCCCTATTTCAGAAGTGACTTACTATAAATAGTAAGTGCTCATATCACCTTCAAATTTTACCAACGGGTTCCTTGGAAGATACTAATCATGATGGGATACCTTAGTTTTTGGAAATTCTGGCGTTTGACCCCTCATTTTGGGTCCTGAAGCTGGAAACCCTAATCTAACTTGCATGTTGCTCAAATGGTCTCCGTTTGACCCCGTTCCTGTTGCATGTCGCTGTGTTCGTGATGTTGAAGTACTGGGCAGCTATCGAAGTGGTCGTGCTAAAAATAGTAAGTGTCTGAAAAAGTGACCAATTAGCTGTCGGATGAGTTTGCATGTCACACTGCCCGGGAGATCTCAAAAAACCCAGAAAAACCCAGAAAAATGATCAACATGCGAGCACTGGCTAAAAATAGCAAGTCCCGAAAAAGTGATCAACTCTGCTTGTATGTTACCTCATTACAAAGCTCTTGGAAAACCCAGAAAGATTATGCAGACATGCGCTGAGAAATCTCGCATGCAAACCCTAAAAATAGCCTCTGAAGCCTGAATCACTGAAAGTCATCATCCAGTTTTGCATGCTATATTACCATGAAGGTCTCGAAAAACCCACAAAGAATCTCTAGACATGCATCTGAAAGTCCAACATGCGAACCCTAAAACTGACCCTCGAAGGCAGAACTACTAAAAATAGCAAGTTGTCTGTTTCAGCTCAAATTTTGCAAGCAGGCAGCTCACAGCATTCTAAGTGCAGTGCAGTCTTCAAAATTTGAAAATCCCAAGAAAATAGGCCCCAAATTGGCACTTACTAAAAATAGCAAGTTGTCAGAATTCAATGAAAATTCAGTGGGAGCCTGCTCGAAGCATCTTAATAGTAGTGCTAAGCTCAGAATTTGATTAGCCAACTCAATTTGACCTCAATGTAGCCTGAAGATTGTAAACCCTAATTCATCATAAAACCCTTTAGACTTGGCCAAAATTTGAATCTAAGTCAAATGGTAAGTACATCATCAGACAAAAGCTAAGTTGCCGAATCGGGTACGGGTACGGGTACCATACGCCGATACGGCAATTTTTATTTTTTTTTGTGTGGGTACATTTGGGTACGTCCGTACATAAAACATATAAAAATTATAGATATAGACATATTTGCAGCCTGTTGGCGTTTAAATTCGCACCTCTGGAATGCGGATTTGAAAACGGACAGCTATGCACAGATAAACTGCTCTTCAAATTAGGAGGGGAAGCTCCCTCTTGCTGATGGTGTTTGAAAGAAAGTAAACTAAAACTAAGTTGCCTATCTTTTGATCAAATTAGAGCACAAGGTTTTAAACAAAAACGCCGCAGTTTGAGATTTTCTTCTCATATAAGAAGTTCAACTACTTAATTAACTTAAATCCAAAGACGCTCCTAACCTCTCAAGTAATAGCAGAGCAAGAGAAGTTAGAAATTAGGTAGATCTTCCTAAAAAATACTCAATAACCTCTCTCAACAAACACCTACACACTTCAATCGTAAGTTGAAATCAAGATCATAAAAAGCTTTTAACATAAATAACGGAAATCAGATTTGACCAAGGCAAAGGAGGCTCATGATTTTATTACTCAAATTGAACAAAGCTCACTTCTAACATGCCTTTGAACAAGAAATTGCAGCTAAAGAGGCTTGCAAACTATTCTAACACAATAGAAAACAAAGAATCACACTAACTCCTTGTTGGCTAAAGAGGCTCAACAATTTGCTTATCACAACACAATTGAACAATACTTGAGCAACAAATAGAAGGCACAATAGGCTCAGCCGCTTTGTTCTCACTAGCACGGTTAAATAAACTAATGAGCAAAGGCTCTTATTTATAGACAAGCAGAGTAGTAGGGAACCCTAAAATCTCCTTGCTTTCACAATTAGGGCTTGCTCAGCAAGCAAGCTTTATTACTAAACTAGAAAGAAGATAACAACTAACACCTAAGAAAGCAAGAAAAGCGGGAAACGCCAACTATTACATTTATCTTCTTTCTCTTCTTCAAAGAATGGATAAGAATTGTTCCAAGAATAGAAAGAAAGCGGAAAGAAAGCTTCTAGATGAAAGCCGCTTTAAAACTCAATCATATCCACTAAAAAGCAGGAAACTGGATCCCGGTCAGGTGCATTGATACTGTCTAAGGCAATATTTTGATTCTCCAAGATCTCCTCGCCTTCTGTGATCAAACTTAGAGAATCTTCCACTTCTTCAGTTGCTTTATGAGTTCTATTCTTGAAAAACATCGCTGCCCGAAAAGATGACTCACTAATTGATACTTGGTGGTTTTGCAACTTTATGTTTCTGACACCTCTCTTGATTTCCAATAGAAGAATATTGCACAACTCTTTTCTGATACCTTTCTTTTTTCCCATATCACACCTCCTCATGTTCTTCAGCTGAGATGATGAAGTTTTGATATAGCTGATTTGGTTTTAAACTCGAGGGGAGTGTACTCCATACTGAAAACCTTGAAAAATGGCTGTAAACTCGCCTATGTTCAGACAAGCTTTGAGTAACTTTCTATTTTTAGAATGCTGGTTTTTCTTCCTCCGACGGACAAATTTTTGGAAATTTTTTCTGAGATATGGGTTTTGCTCAGAATTTCGTTGCAAGACAACCCAAATCATCCATTTTTGAAAATCTTGAATTTTGACTGAAAAAGCAGCAAACCCTAATTTCTTCAATTTTTCACCGAAAAAGTTGGCACCTGAGTTTTGTTCAGAATACAATTAGAAATGGACCCAGTTGATTAGATTTGAAAAACACTGATGGTTGATCAAAAAAGCAGCCAACCCTAGAATTTGAAATTTTCTTGAAAAAGCCGCGATATGGGTTTTCTTCAGAAGACTGTTTTGAGAGGACCCAGATGATCAAAATTTGCAAACCCTGAAGATTTCACTGACATGCAAGGAAAAAGCAGCTGCTGCAACTTGATGAATTTCCTCAAAAAATTCTTCAAAGAATGAGAAGAAGAAACCCAGATGGCTGAAAATTAAAAATCTTTGATCTTCTCCTTCAAAAATTTGATCTTCTGGATGAAAAAGCATGAAAAAGCAAGTCTTATGTTGCTGGTCTGAAAATTATTCATGAAAATCAGCAACCTTGAGCTCTTGAATCTTGAAATAAATCTTCAAATCTGCTGCTCCACTTTTCTTCTTTGGAAGCCACCTGCAAAAATGATGAAAACTGAAAGGAAAAGATGTCTTAAATAGATTTAGGGCTTGAAATAGATTTGCTTTCTTTTGCTTTAATCTTCAAACCCTCAACACAGCTTGTTCCATGAATTTAGACATTCATCTTTCCCTTGCCATTTTGAATCTTTTGAAAACTTTGAAAATTTCACTAAGGCATTGTAAGTTGGGCGCCCTTCTTGACTAGAGGCGCCTACTTCATTCAGACTTAACCACTTTTCTGAGTTTTTCAACTTTTCTTCCATTTTGACCCCTGGATTGACCTTGATCTCTGGATGTTCGGATGATCCGATGGAGGAGCTGAATAATTCATCGTGAAGCTCGACTGATTCTGAGAAAATCACCTTGGAGACACTTCTGGCTAAAAACTTCGTTTCGACCTTCAAATTCATGGGAGCCCATTTCCTCCAGGGGCTCTGAACTTTCACAGTGTTAGCCATTTTTATGATTTTCAAGTTCTTCCTTTTCCCTATGATCTTCTGATGAACTCTTGATTCTGGGAGATACGCTAATCCGATCGACTGACTGTCAGCTCCATTGGATAGCTTGACTGAAATTGACGAAGTGATCTTAGAGACTTTATCAACAAATTCCATCATTTCTGACCTCAAAAGTTTGGGCACCCTTCTTCACCAGGGGCGCCCATGTTTACCAAACTTAGAATTATTTTCATTTTCTTCACCCTTTCACTTCTACAGATGATCTCGCCTGATCTGGTGATCCGGAGCTCGGATTGATTGACGGCTGGGCTTGTCGCGAAGCTGAGGAGATTCTGAGAGGGGTCTTTTGGGGATCTCTTTGCCAAAAAGTTGAATTTGAGGCACCAAAAGCTTGGGCGCCCCTGGCAAGCTGGGGCACCCAACTTCACCGGAGTTAGCCATTTTTGGTTTTTTCTTCTTTGCTTTCAACTTTGGCTCTGTTAGACCTTTTGTTCCGACTGCTGCATCTAGTGACTGCCAACTCAGATTGACGTGCTCGTGATCTCGTTGAAAAGCTTGATCTATTCTGGAGAAGTCATACTGGAAGCTACACTGGCAAATTCATCTATTTAGACCTCCAAAAGCTTGGGCGCCTTTCTCCTTCAGGGGCACCCATTTGCTCCAGACTTAGAAACTTTTCAAACATTTTCATGATTTTCATTCTGTCTTCTGTTTGGAACTTCCTGTTCAGCGCTGAATTCCGGATGACTGGGTAATCTGATGATTGCATCGTTGAATTCGTCGCGAAACTGGCAGAGAACTGAGCAATTTTGGTTGGAAGAGTAAACTCTGATTTTATCATTTGGTGCCCTAAAAAGCTAGGCGCCCTTCTTCACCTAGGGCGCCCAAGTCAAGCAGACTTAGAATATTTCAATGTTTTCACCGTCTTCCTCGTTCTTCGTGCATGTTCATCATTTCGTCTTCTGTTTAATGCTTGATCATTGAATCTGACACCTGGCAGCTAACTAACCTCCATTGATGACCTCTGAGCTCCTGAAATGCTTCTTGAAAAAGCAGAATAGACCCACTAGGGCAAAATTGATTATTTTGAGATTCTGACTGCACCAGCCTGATATGGAAGTATTTTGAGCCAATCAAAATCAGTTTGGACCCTGGTGGATGAACTTTCTATTTTTAGAAATTTTCTATTTTTAGAAAATTTTGCCAGTATCCGCTTTCAAAGAAACCAAAAGTTACTATTTTTAAAAATTTCTAAAATAGCAATTTTCCTAAAAGTAGGATGAAAACCGAGATCTCGGGTTTTGTAGATTAAGTCGCCCGAGCATACCTAAATCAAGCTGATGAAAATTTTGGCATTTAACCCTCATGGACATTATACACACCTAACACTTTGACTCTTGGATTAATTTAACAAGACTTTTACTCATTTCTTCAAAATTAAGGTAATAAACTCCCATCGTGTATATTAATTATTAATATTATTATTTATAATATAATTAATTTATAAAATTATATTATTATAATAATATATATACTTAATATTATCTAATATTATGTTATTAAATAAATTAATGATAATATTATAATATGAATACGAGTGGTCCTATATAAATTAAAAAATAAAAATTTAAAATTTATAAATTATAAATGTATAATATAATAATAAATTTATATACAATGATATAATTGAATTTATAGACTGTCTATAAATTACATAACATAGAAAAAGATTTAAAACAAAAAATTAAAAAACAAAACGCGTGCAGATTTGGAAGATTTCGCTACTGCAACCACTCGCAATCACCTGCAACCACCCACAATCACCTGCAAGTTGCTACAATCGACCGCTCGCAACCTAAAAGAAATCACCCACCACATGGAAGAAGTCACTGTGTCAGAAAAATCGCATGCTTAGGGTTTTCGTGCAGAACAAAACAAGCAAAAACGATGGGCGCAGGACAAAATCAACACGTTTAGGGTTTTTTCAGGTTTTTTTAACACGAAAACGTTGCATAAAATTTTTGAAACCCGTGCCAAAGGCCTCGGAAACTCTCTGCAAAACTCCACCTCAACATGAAAACGGCAAGAAAAATGCGGATGCGTTTCAAACACAAAAATCCAGTACCCTATTCGATTCCTTAGCGATTCTAGCGTGTATCCGTTTGCATACGTATCCGTACCCGGAATCGGCAGGGTAAAGGGCCGATTCCGGTAACTTAGGACAAAAGAACCAACAGAGAGAGACAGACCCAAAAATCAAAGCCAAAAGACCTGAATGGAGCAAAAATTAGGGGGTCCCCATTTTGAATGGGGTGATGTGTGGAAAGGTCACAACAAGAACATTGTGGGCATTTTACATTGTCAAGCTGGGCGCAATTACCAATAGTATATTCAAGGGCGATTTTAGAAGCAGCAAGTTTGATATCGATTTTGCTTGGAGGATAGACACAGGTCAGCAAGGATCCCAGGTGCTGCATTTTGGCACCAAAGGGATGATTTTAGAGGAAGATTTGATTGGCTTTAAGGCGGTAGTCAGCACTCCATCAAGACGATTTTCCAGGTTCCTATAATCAGTTGTAATCTTGCATATTATAGTGGCATTTGCATTGTGAATTTGCTGGGCTAGATCGCTGTCTTTACAGCAGCATTGTAATTGCATTAGTCTCATAATAGATTGCTGTCATACCAGCAACTTAGCATTATAAGTTTGGTAGTGTATGGGAGTTCATCATCTTTATCATTGTAAATCAGTCATAATCATATTTGTCAAAGATTGTAATCAGTTTGGAGACAATATATCTACAATACTCTGGAGTTTGGGTTTGCACATAAAGTGTTTGACAAAATGTTAGTTTGCTGTAGCTGCACATTTGCATGAAACTCAGCCATCTATTTGCTTTGGAAAATCACAAAAATACTTGCATTACATTTTAGTTGCATTGTAAGTCATTTGGTATTGTTTAGACAAGTCTTTTTATGCATTTCATCATCATTTCAAAGAGAAAAACAAAACAGAAAACATTTACCAGCCAAAAGCAGTTTGCAAGACAAGTGTTTGATGAAATTCCTCAAGCACCAAAAAGTGAAAATTCGGGTCAGATTTAGCAAGGCTCTTTATAAAAACACAACCATTGACACCCATTAACAATTGGATCTTAACAACAACCCACAAGTTGGCAAGTAATTAATACATTATCGGGTACAAACATATTAATAAAACGTTACGAAGTCATTTTATACTAACTACAATTGCCTTTGTTGGGAAAAGTAAAAATTACGAGCTATCCAAAGTTGACCTGCTATGCAAGAGAATTTTTCTTCTTGGGCAATTAGTTGTGCATCATCCACATGAGTGTGCTACAACCCAAGGAGATTTGTTTGTGCTAAGGTGGATGTTGCATGAAGAGTTGGATGATTTGTTGGATAGATTTTGAAAGAGAACTCTTGAACTATACTTAGCATAAGGACAAATCTGTTTTGAGCTTAGCTGTAAAGGTTGTTTCACGGGTGGTAATATGTTTTAGGATTTGTGTTACACCCCGATTGTATAGCTACTACTGCATAGGGAAATGCACTATAATGATTGATTCTTTTAGATAAATAAAACATGTTGTTCTTGTTATCGAATGAATGTGTCCTATTTAAATGATTGTCTCATTTGTCTAATACTTCTATTGATGTAATTTTGAATAAATGTTGCATATGAGTTATGGAATAATGATTATTCTAACTTTTGAGATGTTTTATGTATACTGCTTTGTTTTGAGCATATGACTTCCATTGTCGTGTCATGATGTGCAGGAAAGAGGATCATTCCTCCAGGCAGAGGAGAGATATCACTCGGGGAGGAGCTTGGTCGGGTAAACAGTAATGAGAACCATCTGAGCATACACACATGTTCCTTAGACTGAGTAAGCTTAGTCAGTTTGTGTTGGTAATAGATAAGTCGTCCATAGGCTTATGTGTTTGCGTTAGGAGTCGTGTTTACTTCTATATGCATTTATAAGTGATGTTTATCTATGTATCTATTTGTGGTTTTACGATTTGTGGATATTAATAATATTATATTATTATTGCCTGGTGACTTTACGTAAAAATATATATATATATATTTATTTATATATATATATATATTGGGTTGCTGATTGGCTCACAATATATTGATATATTTGTTAAAATATATATTTTTATATATGTAATTATATATTAAAGATTATATATAATATTATTATAGTTATATTAAAATATATATATTTAAAATACTCGGGTATTTAAATATTTATATGTTTAATATATTTAAAAGGACTATAATAATATTATATAATAAAGTAAATAAGGGAATTACATTTTAATATTTTAAAACTTACTTGGAGTAATTATATATGATTAAATATTTAAAGAGTAAATATTTATAAACTTCAAAATGTAAATATTTATAAACTCCAAAGTGGAAATATTTGTAAATATTTAAAAGAATAAATATTGAACTCAAAAGTAATAAAGTTAAAAGATTTAAATCTTTTAACATGAGCAAGTTTATTGAAGTGGATTATTAAAAGAAGATAGTCACTAGTCTTGAGCAAAACATGGAAACTTCATAAAGTATCGAACCTTTTTATGAATCAAATATTTGATGTAAACATTTGGGAAATAAACAAAAAAACAAAGTTGAGAGTTTTCACGTGAATAGGAAGAAAGCTTCAACACAGCAAAAATGATGGAAGAAACTTTCAGCACTGGATAATAGGGAATGCCAGCCAATGGTTATGTGTTGTAACAAGCTGAGACATGACAAAATCGCAGCAAAATGAGTCGTGTTTTTATGTGCCAAGCAAAAACGTTTTTCCTGTAGGTGGCGATTTCTGAGTTTAAAGTTGAATTTTTCTGCTTATGCTGGCTCCATAAGAGTCAATTCACTCCTTTTTGAGATAACATAGGGTTTAGTTGCTTGCCAAGTGACATTTGACTGGGTATATGCGCCTTGTTGTCATTCTACATGCCAAAAATGAAGGAAATTGTTGCAATTATGGGCTTATAAATACTTGCCCAGCCATTCATTGTTAAATATCATTGAGTAACTTGTTTCTTGCGAATTTGAGAGCTCCCTTGTCCATTATCCAAGCTGCTGTGTTGTTTTCTATTGCTGCATTTTATCAATTTGCTGAGAGTGTGAGAATTAGAAACTTTTACTAGCTGTTGCTAATTGACTGTGCTAAATCCCTTGTAGAAGAGTGAATTAACAACTTCTATTAGAGAAGTGTTAATTAAGAAGAGTGATTTGAAGGAGTCATCAACATTGAAAGAGAGTTTTTGCAAAGCAGCCATCTCCAATTGGGAATTCTGGAAGTTGCTGACAGAACAGTGTTGGGAAAAGAGCTCATTATAATAGGCATGATATCTATTTAATAATTCTTGTTTGACCGCTGCTCTCTTTTATTCTTGAGTTTGAGATTTGCAATTAGTTCATATTGCAATTAGTTCATTGAAATTTAGTAATGTCTTGATGAATTTTCATTGCATTTAGAGACAAATGTGTGAGGAATTTCATTATATTTAAAGGGCAGATGAATAAGGAAAACCAATGCAATTAAGGGTAAATGCTTAGGAAATTCAATGCATTTTTAATGGTAGAATAAAAGAAGGATTTAAGGATAAAAGGGTTGTAAAAAGGGAAACAAATGTTTAAGAAGCTTAAGGGTAGCTTTACTTAATTTGCAATATTCAATGAAAGGGTTTTTATGTGCATTTGTTTGAGTTTGCAATTTTGTATGATCTTTGTATATGGAAAATACGTAGAGTAATTAATATCTACTAGGAACGGAATGATGTCAAAACCAAGTATGACCTTTAGCTTATGTTATTAGGTTAACTCTGACAAGCTTCACTCCTAGGATAAAGATTTCCGACATCAGGAGTTAGGATATTAGACACTTGTTGATTACTCATTTCTTAGTAGACTGTTTGAGGTAGGAAGTCTGGGGTAAGTTGTACCCATTGAAGGACATAGCCTACGCATAGAGTAAGGAAGCCCAAAGTCAAATCGGCCCTGAGTAGTGTTTATGATAGATGACCTTCATTCGAAGTACTGAATGAGAATACTTTGGCCAAAGTAGTGAAAGGTACAACATCCACTTAGGTGTGAGATAGTTGAGACTACACTGTCAGTTCATTGTGATCCGAGTACTAGTTCAAGATTATGAAATAGCAAGGTTCTAGTTGTGTAGGACACAACACTATGCTCAGTTGGTAATCATTAAAGGATACCCTACCAATCTCTTCTTCGAAGGGAGGGCCATCTATCTAACAATAGGTGTGCGGGGGACCGCATTATAAGTCCGTAGTTGGCGGAAAAGCGCCCGAGTGATGTTTCTCCTCCACAGCAAGCAGCCAATGTACCAAGATTTGAAAGGACGGACTCCTGGACCTTCTTACCTCTATTTGTGCAAAAGCTTATGACCTATGTATGTAACTGTATTACTTTTGAACTCTGATTTATATTTGCAAAGAAATGGAATTCATATGGAAATATATTGTAACTTGTATACATTTGTCAATAAAGAAAGGAAAATTTGTATTGTATTGCCTTTGTTGCTTGATATCTTTATATAATTGAAGTGGAATTTGAAAAATTTTAATTTACGCAAGAGATAGGTCGTTACAATTTGCTACAACAAGATGCCACTTCTAGTTCTATATAAACATAGTGTCATAGGCAAGCATTAGACATCTTCTAGAATTCAGAATAGTGATTGTGCAAAGCACTCAGCAATTCATCTTTGAAAGACAATTTATTATTTTAATTCAAGTTCCAGTTTAATGAAGTTTGTGTGATCTACACACCAATCTAACCAGGAAATGACTGGCTCATGAGGATTGGCAGCAGCGTTAAGTTTTCTTTCTTCTCTATGTTGTGTGATTTATAATTGATGTTTTAAAGTTTGATGATTGCAGCTCTATTCTGAATATTTGCTGTTCTAAGATTGATATAAACATGATTGTTGTTCTAAATTCTAATTGAATTGTTGTTATAGTTCTAGTTTGATTACAATTCATTTCTCATACATTTTCTTTGCTGAATTATGATTAGAATAGTATTTTTGCTCTGATCACAAGTCTATCATTGTTCTAATCTATAACAATACCTAATTTAGATCTGTGCTTCCATAAAAACCCATATTTAAGAGGGAAACTAGTGATCTTTCTGTGATAAGTGTCTTGTCTACATTTCTAGATTTGGGATTCAGAGTTGTGTGTGTCTTTCATTTATAGTACCATGCCTCCAAGGAGAGGTCTTGCAATGAATAAAGTAGATGAGATATTTGAGTAACACAAGAATGAGCTCCAAAATGAGATAGTTGCTCTAGTAATTGATTGCAGAAGGAATCCTAAAAATGATGGAGGGGATGGTAGTGATGAAGAAGCTAAAAAGGAAGAGAGGAGGGGAAGAAGAGCAACCTTTGGATGAAGAAGATTGATTCCTGAGGGCTGTTACAAAATTTACCAAAGAGATCAAGATGGAAATCTCTAACTTTCCTGGTGCATTGAATCTAGAAGAATTGACTGATTAGATCAACGAGTTTGAAGAGTATTTTGAGTATGAGAATATACATAATCCTTAAAAGGTGAGTATGGTGCAAACTAAACTCAAGGGGCATGAAGCCCTTTGATGGATGAGTCGCTGAGATGGTGAGATGTGGCAAGTGAGAATTACTTGATGGAACAAGATGCTTGTAAGGTTAAAGGGAAAATTTCTTCCTCGAGATTACTAGTTGGAGCTTTTGAAAAAGCTCTAGAACCTAAGACAAAAGGAAAAGAGCATAAAGGACTAAATAGAAGAATTCTGCAAGGTGATGATCAAATCAAGACACCTTGAAATGGATAGAGAAAATGTAGCTAAATATATGAACAAGTTGAGACTCACAACATTCATACTGAGATGAGCATGTTAAGAGTTGATTTTGTGGAGGAGGCATACTGGTTTACTTTGAAAGCAAAACAGGTGTCTAGGAGACAACAAATAATTCAAGAGGAAGAGGAAGGTTCCCTATGGGAAGAGAACAAGCAAATAGCAGTAGAGGATAGTATACATATGAAAGAGAAGCAATTACTTCCCAAAACAACAATTCTAGATCAAAACACAAGAGGAAGAGAGTAAAATAGTAGAGGAAAAGGTAGAGGTTTCATGGGTGCATGTTATAGATGTGGAGAAGCAATTCATAGAGTATTTGAATGCTCATAAGTGCAGCAAGACAGCAGTAGAAGAAATGGGGCTGATAATCATATTGCTCAAGTGAATGATGCAAATCCAAATAAGTGTTTCAAAGTTAATGTTGATAGCAGTAGTGCAGATAATTTGGTATCTAATGAAATAGTAGAGAAGCTTGGTTTTAAAAAAAAACGTGAATCCAAACCCATACAAGGTCTCATTGTTGCAAGAGGGAAATCAAATTATGGTTAATAAGCAGTGCCTAGTAAATTTTCATATAGCTTCTTATAAGAATGAGATTTTATGCGATGATATGCCCATGGATGCCTGTCATGTCTTGTTAGGAAGGCCTTGGCAATTTGAGAGGAATTTTATATTTGATTGTAGAATAAGTACTTACAGTATTGTGAAGGACAGAAGGAAGTTTATTTTGAATCCATTGAAAGGAGGAGTGTGTAATGTCCCCCTTTTCACCGTGATCTTGTTTGCAGAGTGTTAGCCTATTTCTTGGACCCTTGTGGGCTAACTGGATTGGTTAGAGGGTCAGTGGTATCTTCTGGAGAGTTTGGTCGTTCTCATTTTTCGTGATCAGGGATTGGCTCATTGCAGGCCTTGGCTGTACAGGAGTTGTCTGCTTCTAACGGCACTGAATTCTATTGAGTTTTGAGGAAGTTAGGCTTACTTAAGTGATTTAAGTTATTATTTAACTTAAAGTATTCTTATAAAGTCAAATTGACTTTATTATTTTATATCACTTAAATAAGTTTGAAAAAAAAGGTGATTTAATTTTATATCACTAATACCTTTATGTGGGGGCCAAATATTAAATCTGAAACTATTGAAAAGGACTTGAGGTTATTTCAAAATATTTAAATGACCTAAAGTATGCCCTAATCCTTAGAAATTCACACCTCTTTGCTATATAAGGGTTTTAGGCAATGAGAAACTCATCTATTGAATATTTCAACTTTGCCTTGGAGGTTTTGACCTTGCTTTCATCCTATGATCAGGTTTGCAGCAATCCACCATTGGAGAATGAAATCTCTTCAGTGTGAGCACTTGTGAGGCTGTGAGAGATCAGCCGAATTGGTGCAATTTGAGAGAGCTTCATTCAGAAGTTCTATAGTGTCTTATCAGAATTTTGTGGGGTTTCTACATCAGCAACAGAGGGTTTGAGTGGATGATGTTCTTCCTTTCTTCATGGCAGGCATCATACTTCAATGGCTGTACCATCTGAGATGTTTTGGGCTTCTTTTTGCTTGAAAGGTGTGGCTGTTTGAGCTAGGGCGTACCAACTACATGGAGAAACGCCTTCCTTCTTGAGGGTTTCTCTTCACCATCATCAGCACTTGGCATCTACCTTTCATTTTCTCCAGTTTCTTAGCTGGATTTCATGCTTGTATCATTCTACACTAGATTTAGTCAGATTTCTTCTTCTGGACTGGCAAACTGGCTTCTTTTCTTATTTAAAAAATCTGGAGGCTTACGGGTATGTTTATATGTTTTAAATCCATTGTTGAGGCTATCAAACACCTTCTGCAATTTCAGTTTGATTAGATTTGCTCAAGTTTTCATTCTGTGAGCTTTTATATGATGCGCACTTCTCTTCTGTCTACAAAATTTCTCTAAAAAAACTAAAAAACACAATAAGATAAACAAAAAGACAAGGGTTTGAGCAGTGAGCCAGCAAGGCTCATCACAGTGGTATCAAAGCATTCAAACATCATTGTCAAGTGCCAAAAACCAAAAACACAGCAATCAAAAGTTTATATCAGCATATATCAGCTTTACATGACAAGTGTTTGACAAAATTCCCAAGGCAGAAATTGAAAGGTTTTGAGTCTATATTAGCAAGGCTCATCACAGAGTGGACAGTGGTCCTACGGTTATTTTGAACACAGAATAACAGTTTCTAAGAGCAATAAAGGACAAGAAAGATTGTTTTTCTTTTATTCCTAAACTCATGGAGCTTGAGACAGCAGGTAGAGTGGATAAAATTCTGTAAGAGGTGAAGAGTTTGTTGAAGGAACATGCTGAAATTCTTTCTGAGGAATAGTTCGATGGGTACAGCCCAAAAGGAGTGGATAATTTCAGAAATACATTTGAGATGAGAAGTATATGCATGAATTACATAAAGAATTAAATGATAATTTGAAGAAGACTCCAATAAACTACGAGCAATGTGCTGATTTCAAGAGAATAGAGCAGAAATTCAAAGTTGGAGAACTGGTCTTTGCTCAAAAGGGAACTTATAACAAATTAAAATGGAAAACAAGCAAACCATGTATAGTCCTAAGAAAGTTTGCAGCAAATGCCTATGAGATAGAGCTCTCAGACGGAGAGTATATCTCATTGTTGTACCCAAACCAAATTTTTTGCTTCATCAAGGCATTTTGTATTTAAAAGTTTAAATCTTGTTAAAATGTTGTAAAACACAGTTTTGGGCAATATCAAGCATGGAGTTTTTGTCAATAGTTTGTCAGTCAAAGTCAGTTTTATTGAACAGAGCCTGAAGCAGAGACTCAGAATAGAGTTTTCACGATGGAGGAGCATCTCACGACGGCGTTTCACATTGCACACGGTCATTTCAGTGATCGAAACGGAGTTTTTAATGATCAATTTATGAAGATTTTTCAAAGGAAAAGTCAGAAAGTGCAAGTATAGCCCAAGGGCGCCCAGCTTGATGAAGGTCAAGATCTTGTTTAAAATGTTCAAGTATCCAGTCAATCTCTTCAGAATCAGTCTGGCTATCCGTCGAGCTATCCAGCAAAGCTTTTCGAGACCCACAGCTCCGGCAAATAACGACAGAAGTTGAAATTCCTAAATTTCCAAATGTGAGAAATTTGCTCTTTTCAGTGAAAAGCGCGCCTCTAGCCTGAGGGCGCCCATCTTGGAGAGGGGGTAAATCTTGGCGTTTTTGATGGCGGATACAGTCAATTTGTTCTTGACTAGTCTGCTTATCCGACGAGATATCAAGCATAGTCATCCGAATCCCAGAATTCCGGCAGCAGTCGTCCGAAGATCAGCTTAAAATGGAGTTTTTCACGTTCGAAGCCCGCTTATTCCCAAGGTAAGTACAGGCTGTGGGCGCCAAGCGAAGGACTCCTCTGTGATGGCGGTAAATTTTGCAGCATACGAGTTCTCCTAACATTAGTAATACTTAGCTCTAGTTTCCGCGATGCACCATCTCGCCAATCCGACGCTCTGTGTGATCGTATAAGGATTCTACTAAGCACGTAATTTCTACTTCGCGACTAACAAACAATTTCGCGGTATTTCATAGTTTAGAGGCGCCAGCTTTTTAGGCTCGCTGATGAGCTCGTTTGCTTCAAAGTTCACGTACTTGGTTGAGCGCCCCAGTGTAACACCGCAGCGAAGATATCCGAAATGGCCAAGTCCGAGCTGTAATTTAAATAAAATACGACCGAGAGGTCTTAGTAGCGCTTTCGCTCACACCTGCACTTCTCGGTGGGCCCTTCCGACCGGTCCGCTAAAACAAATTGTGCCTCAATCGGGTCAATCCCAGCCCGTGATATCGAGGTCAAAGTAGGGTAATACTGGATGAAAGTTCAATTTTCGGGTCAAATGACACCGCAAACTAAGAGCTGTGGGCTTTTACTTTTGAGGCCCTTAACACGCCTTTCGTGTCATATGTACCGTTGATGCGTAATGTCTCCGTATAACGGAGCTTCGTTGTTGTCGGTTCACCGCTTCACCATCTACCGCTTTGAAACGCCGATGGCGCTTTGAGAATGGCTAAGTCCGAACCCGTAGCTAAATTTAATCAGGGCTTCTAATTTTTAAGGGGTTAAACGATGGATTTTGCAGTAGTGTCTCCCAGCAGACATTTCTTCCTTGTTCAGTAGGCTTTCTGATGAATTCTCCGGATCAGTCTCAGCATCACCCGGTCATCCGGAAATCAGTGTCGAAGTTGGCCAGTCGTGACAGTGCTGTCAGCTATTAAATAGGGAGTTAATAAAAAGTGAAGTATCTTGAGCAAATGGACGCCTATATACTCAAAAGATGACTTTTCGGAATCGTTGAAGTCTGACGATGAATCTCAGAGCTTCAACAAAATTGTCAACTAAAGTTCAGAATATTTGCAATTTTAGCATAAGATGGCGATTTTCTATTTTTGGCGCTAATTGCATGATAATAAATATTTTATTATTATTTTCAAATTTGAACTACCAGTCAGTGGCAGTGGAACTGAAAGGCAACCAATCAGAGGACTTCTATTATTGTTAGGGTTTCAATTCTTGCAGTTGCTAATCAGTGCGAATTTCTTCTTATTTAACATGGCGCCATCTTCATTATTGTTCACAGAGCTTTCAAGAGAAATTCGATTTTCATTAAGTGAAATTCGTGTTTTTAAAGCAAGTTCATATCCTCAAAGAGAAATCGAAGTTTATTAATATTCAAAGGCAAATTCGTAATTCTCAAAGGCGAATTTTGTCAAAGGGAATTCATATTTTTAAAGATAAATTCGTGGTTTCTCATAATTTCAAAGGCGCACTTCCTAAGAAATTCGCAAATTCCTCAAATCCAAGGCGTATTTCAATTCTCAAAGGCGTATTTAAGATTCAAAGGCGTATTTCATATCAAAAGGCGAATCCTCAAATTCGTATTTTCTTCAAAAGGAAAATCGAATTTCTTCATAAAGGCGCAAATTTCAAGAGAGTAAATTCGTGGTTTTTCAAAAACAAGGCGAATTCTTCCAGTTCAAAGGCAAAATCTACATCAATTTCCAGAGGCGATTTTACTTAACAAATCTTTTTGCAGGATAAAATTCACAATTGTCAGCAATCTGAAGAAAATCTTGGGCGATTTTCACAGAGAAGAAGCATAATAAAAACGTCTTTTTCATCCTTCAATCTCAGATTTCTCTCATAATACAAATTGCATGTTCCTGAAATTGGCGAATTCTACAAGTCTCAGTATCTGGATCATTCTTATATAATTTCCTCGAGTTAGAAACGTGAGTTTGATTTTTCACGAATTTTTAACTTTAGAACGTTCGTTCTTGAGTTACTAATTTTCTTAAGTGAAAAGTCTTTGTACGATCGAGTAGAAGTTGAATTTTCGCAAATCTGACATTCTGGGTTATCTTAGAATCCTTTTCTGGACAAAACCCATATCTCGGATTTTTTGCTGAAAATAATTCTTCGAAAGGCTATTTTTAACTCTCGCAGGCTATTTTTAGCTTTCCAGAAATCTTGTCAGAATATAGTCAAGTTCACAGTCAACAAGCGAATTTTTCAGAATGCAGTTCACTCAGCTCGAATACAGGACCAAAACCGTCCTTACTCATGATTTCCGCAGGTTGGTTGAGACAGACCTTCACAAAGTATTGCCAGAAGCAATGCTGGACCCAGTTAAGATCAGAAGTTCAATCATTCAGAATATTGAGCAGTCTGGTTTACTAGAGGCCGCTTCCATACCTATCTCCGTTCACTGTATTGAATTCGTGATGGCTTGCATTAAGCATTACAATTCTACTACTCGTGAGATAGTGTCAGTTGACGGACGGGTCATTTGCAGCCTCAAACCTTTGGACATTGAAAGGAGTTTTGGCATTCCTCAACACCAGAACAGCCTAGTTGTTTCTATGGAGCAAAGGTGTAATGTGCATTTGATGCCGATATGGACAAGTGTCGTAAGAAGATGGCGAAAGATGGTTAAAACAAGCAAAGAACATTGCCAAACAACAATGTGGGTCAGCGGTGAATATGATGAGTATGATTCTAATCACACTCTAATCGCGGTGTCTCAGTCAAGAACATGCAAATGTTTTCCAAATTTCGATGTATTACATTATTGGTCGTGATCATTTCCGGGCAGGAGCATTTACACCCTGGCATCTTCATCGCGACATTCTCCACAAAGTGATCACCTAGCTTAGTTGCCCATGAGTTTCACATGTGTTCATCTCGTACTTGATCAGCTTATCGTATCGGCCCGAGGATTAAACAATCGTGGCATCCCCGCGTTCGTGAAGCTTATCAATATTATGATCGCCTTGAGTCACCGTGAGTCAACGCCATTTCCAAAGCATGTTCACTTAGGCTTTTCCGAATTTATGCTGAGGAACTTGGACCGAATTGCATGTTCAGATCTCTGCCAGCTGCTAGGGCAGCTGGCGATATGTATGATTGGTTTATTCAGTTCCCAACATACACCTACATCCGAGTTTACGGCTTCACAGGAAATCCAGCTATGCTTCCACATTATCCTTCGGATAAGACAATCTTTCAGGAATTCCTTAGACAGATGCATGATGTTCATCGTCTTCTTCGCCGCAGGCACAGACCATCTCTCAACTTTCCTTTTCAATTTGGAATGTATTGGTGCAAGTCGGCAATTGATAGTAAGATCGCAGGGCAAGAACTTGAGAGATATCATCTTAAGTATCTTGTTGAAGCACGTACCTATGATCTTTCAGGTCATTATACCACTCGCCTTGCTGGAAGCATATTTCATGAGCCTTCTATGGAGGATTACTCGGCAAATTGCGCAGATGACTTCGAGGTTCACAGACACAGCTATGGCCGTTTCTCTCTCTTCACAAATTGCTTTATCGAAGATGGAGGTTTATCAGATGACGAGGGAGAAGTTCTTCCTCAATTTTTCATAGAGCAGGTCGATACACAACCGTTGCCAGCAGCAGATTGGTATGCCAAGGAATATGCAACGGTCAAAGAGAGGTCAAGTAGAGTTATTCAAAACAGTATACTTTACCTCGACAGCAAGAAGACAAGGAGGGTAAGTGTGCCTAGAGCAGAGTCGCCAGTGGTGAATCCTTCACTACCTTCCTCGTCGAAACCAAAACAGAAGAAGAGGAGTAATCCTCCTAAGAAAGTACAAGCTAAACACCCAAAGGGCAAGGCTTGCCACGGAGCCCCATTTATCCCATCACAAAATCACCGTGAGGTCACTGAGTCTGCCAAGACTGAGGTTCACCTCGTCTTGCCACACCAGCCAGAGCCTTCACTGTATCCCAATTCACATCAAATTGGATTTAGACTCTCCACCTCGCAGTGGGTCTTCTACACATTCACTCTCATCAGTACCTCCTGTCGCTAGTGCAGATCCTTCTAGTAGCATTAGCCGAGATCAATCTTGGATCGAAGCTCAGCTAGGAAGAAAGAGGAGGCAGCCATCTTATGTTCTTAATCATTCTGATTTTGATGACATTTACCAGGATGCGCCGGACAAGAGAGTTAAGAACATGGTTCACGTAGAGAGAAACAATGACATGGAAATTGTCGTTGAAACTGCCGTACCTCCACAGGGGAAGAACTTGGCTGAATTAGAATCTCAGGATTTTGAAGTTATCACAGTCAACCTTGGTCGCAGCACACGCCAGACTCAGGTTGATCTCCTACAAGTTGCTATAGACAGTGCCAGGGATAGAATACTAAAGGACGGAGAGGATAAGGCAGCCCTCAAGGCTGAAATCAAACAGCTTCGTCAGTATATTTCTAGTCTTGTGCATAGACCCGATGCCATTAACACACTCCCACCGATGCTTGAGCCTCCAGCAGAGCAAAGTCAACTCAATCACTTAGTTGCATATGGCAAACGTTTGGAGGAATGGGAAGAGGAGTTCGTTGCTAGAGGCCGTACTATGCTTACAGAGTTATATCAGTTGCGGTACAATGCACGAGAGCTCCGTCTTCGTCTTCAGGATGAGGAAAGAGATATGGCAAACCCAGGGATGAGATTATGATTGCTCACCTGAGTGTGGCTTATGATGCAGTCACAGATGCAGAGGACAGAGAAGCTATCTACTCTTGGAAGACACAATTGGTTTTCAGGGCAAAGATAGAAGATAGTTTAGCATCAGAGTTGGCTGAGAGTAGAGAGCACGTCACTAGTGCACTCCGGTTTGTGAGGACTTTAGTGTCTCGCTTACCGTGCCGTTATCAGATCGAGGGTGGTGCCTACGTGGAGCTTACCGATGTTCAGTCAGAACTCCAGGCTCTCATTCATACCATTTTCAGTGGGGAGACCGTTGGCTGTAAGATTACTCAGCTTACAGTCATGTCAGCATTGTTTGACGAGGCAACGAGGAGTAGGGGCGAACTTCACCGCCGTATCACCGGGTGGAGGATATGTCAAGATCGACATAGCATTCTTCGGCTGTGAGTCTCATAGCTCCAGATAGTGATACAGCTAACAATCTCATTGAGGGATTGATTGCTCGAGATCACGACCAGTAAACTTCAGTTCCTGCCTCTCAGGATAGACATTACACACACGAGTTGAACTTGGTGTTACCCTTTCAAGATAACTCGATGTTGTCATTACATGCATATCTATTCTGAGATCAACTTTACACACTTGGAGTTTTATTTTAGGGTTTTACGTTAACTGATGGTAGTCTTCCAGCTAACTTGTTTTCAATAAGGACGTGCATGCTCGCACAATTGTCCATTTTAGATTAGATGTTTCAGTCAAACTGAGGGTAGTTTCCCAGTTGACTGTATAGTTTACTTAATTAGGGTTTGGCGCATTGCTTGCATGCATTGCAGGAACTATAGATGACACAAGGTGATTTTAGGGTTCCCTACACCTGATGTATATAAATAAGAGCTTACGCTCATTTGTAAATAACTTTTGCTTGAGAGAGGAATATATGCTGTGCCCACCTTGCCCTCAATATTGCTCTTTTGCATTTGTTCATGTAGTTCGCTATTACGACATTGTTATGCCACATAGGGTTTCAAGAGATTGTAATGGTGGATTCTTTCATAGTTTAGATAAATCTGTTTTGTGAATCTTTTATCATTTCAATCAAGCGTTATGCCACATAGGGTTTCGTGAGATTGTGATGATAAAATTGTTTTGTGAAGTCTTTACTACTTTGATCAAGTGTTATGCCACATAGGGTTTCATAAGATTGGCGTGGTAAATTCCTCCCATAGTTTAGATAAATCTGTTTTGTGAGACTTTTATCATTACGATCAAGGGTTATGCCACATAGGGTTTCGTGAGATCATGATGATAAAAGCTGTTTGTGAAGTCTTTACTATTTTGATCAAGTGTTATGCCACATAGGGTTTCATAAGATTGTCATGGTAAATTCTTAAATCTGTTTTGTGCCCAATAAGCTTGTTTAGATTGAGATGATAGTTGCGCCACCTTGCCCCCTCAAGTAGAGAATCTAAACTCATGACACGATATCAAACCTTTGTCTGCTTCTTGCTCATTTCCGAGGAGATTGATAGATTAAATTTGCTAGAAGTAGTAGATCTAAAACTAAAGAAAAACTCAGCTGCAACGTATAAGTTCTTTCAAGAAAGCCTTGTGCCTCTACAGCTGAAACAAAAAGACAGAACATAGTTTAGCTTATTTTCCTTTGCAAGTATTTTTGTCAAAGCACAACGAGGGAGCTTCCCCTCCTAATTTGAAGAGCACTCATTGCGTAGTGTACATAGGCTGTTCATAACAACTTTTACTCCAGAGGTGTTAGTTGTTACGCCAACACTCATTAGTCTTCAATATTGCAAATTTGTATCCTTATCATGAGGGTCAAATAAGTGCAAAAACAAACACAAATTTAGGTTTATCAATGATAAGCAGTTGCCAAAGGACATATAGGATGAGGCATAAGTAATGAGTGATTCCCGAGTGATTAAGAAGACAAAAGAAAAATAATGCAGTGAATACTTGGTAAAATGGAGGAGTAAAATAGCTGAAGAAACTTGAATGAGAAATAAACATGGAATCTCAGTCCTAGATTTCACAAAACGTTCAAGAGCAGAAGCTCATAGTACGTTTCACTTACTCAACATGTCTGATGTAGAAGCATCCAAGTTCACAAGCAATCTTGCATCGCCCAAAAACAAAATAAAGTTGAGAAAATTTTGTTTTTGTGTGTTGCTTATAGATGGAATGACATGTTTGGATGAATCAATAAGATCAAAGGATGTTCCAGCTAACTTTGGCAACAACAAAAATACAATGCATCTTTAACAGCAAGCACTTCAATAGCATTGTCATCTTTGGCAGTAAGTCATTTCAGTAGCACTATCATCTTTGGCAGAAAACTTGTGCATAACTTTGGCAACAACATGAATTCATTTCAGCAACTCTACAACTTTGGTGGCAACTGTGATGGGAAAAATTGACACAAGCACAACTTAAAATAATCACTTTGGGCAGCACACACTGGATCCTTGCTAAGAGGTGCTCACCAAGTCACTCCTACTCTTGTGGCATAAGGCAATCAAGCAGGGATTGGGCTGAAGGGTTATTCTTTTCACATGGAAGAGCATCATAGATGGCAGTGAGATTGTTGTTGTTGATGGGGTCACACCTGCAAGTTCGTTCACTTCTCTAGGAAGGAGCACGTGGGGATGGACCGTTGTTTTTATGCATTGAGTTTGAGGTGGCCTTTGTTGAATGTTGAAATGTTGAATGCCTCATATTATGATTGAGAGATTTTCCTCACTTTTCATGTCTTTGAGAGTTGAAATGATTTACCTAAATGGATTAATATAATGCATGCAAAAACTAATCTATTACTTCGTCTTTCTATATTTTCCCAAAATGAAGTGTGTTCTAATTAGTTACCTACAATCGAAAAACCTTAGGATGATCTAAATGCATTGTAGTCAAATGTTTGTGTTTCTTTGGTTTTTGAATACAATGATCTGATTATTGTGTGTCTTGTGTTGGGATCAAGGGCTTTCCAAGATATATAAAGAATTGAAATCTAATTTAATCTAAACTACTTGAATAAAAAAAATTATTCTAATAACAACAAATAAGATCTAACTAATCTAAATCCATGACATAGTGAGAAAAAGTCGCCAATCAAAGCAAGTTTGAGATTAACTGCAGATTAAAATAAATCGAGTTTAATCTACTTTCAAAAGAAGCAATTCTAAAAAATATATGGAACCTATGAGATGCATTATGTTGAATCTGCCCTCAATGGTTCATCTTGTGTTATCCTTCCTCCTCTCTCTCCTAAGATGCTCCACTTGATGGAAGAAAGGGGATAGGATGGAAAACTAGGCACAAAGGGGAATAGAAGAATTCACTATAGAGGGGGTGTTGAAAGCTTCAAAATATTTAGAACTAAGAGATGTTGAGATAGCCTACAGTCTGTAGGAAAATGGAGGTAGGAGAACCTTGGCTTTGAGCCTTCGCAAGGTGGAATTACAACCTAGGCAATGACTCGGAGCTTATAGCAAAGCAACCAAAATACCAAACTCCAATTCTAATTCTACCTCTCTTTGGAATAAGTAGGGAGCTTCCTTATATAGGCTCAAGGAAAGCAATCAAGATCACAATTGGGGGCGGATAACTAGGCAATCAAGATCATGATTTGGGGGAACTCAAGAGTTAACAAAAGGTAGGTGGATCCTAACACAAATGGACTACTCATTAAGAGAAAAAATAGTGGAAAAATGGGTGAAAAGGGAAGCTTTTCCACGATTTAAGACAACACGGTGGCTTGTTTTGAGGTAGAGGTTACCCAAGCAACGTAGGATGACATATGGATGATCCAGACAATTTGGGGTGATTTTGGGACTTAGAGAAACAAAATATGGCTCTTGAATGTATGACGGGAAAAAGGTTGGTAAAGGAGGCTAGGGAGGAAGAGTTAAGGATAAGAGAGTCCTGAAGGTTGAGAGGACACTTCCATCAAGACTAGAATGGTAGAGAGAAAGTACTCATTTGTGCCACATGGGTCATGAGCTGAATTGTTTGATCTCATTAGGCTGCCATGTTGGCCCATACAATTTTGGGCACTTGCATCAACACATCAACTAGGACAACTTCAGCAACAAAGCATGAATGATCATTAGCAGAGATGATTTTGGTGATGTGGATCCCAAAGGACACCTACATCATCTTCTATCCAAATCAACTTCTTTTAAGCCTCCAACTGACAAAAAGGATCACATGATTTTCTTGATTGGTATTATTTTCTTACAAGCATTTTTCAAACACTTGGCGGTCATTAAATCTTTATCATGATCTTGCTTGGAATTGGGTAGAGCTGATGGAGAGTTTTAAAAACAAGAGGTTCTGATTAAAGTTAAAATGGCACAAGAAGAAGTCAGAGCTATTATAGTAGACAGCCAGGCAGAGTTAATAATTGAATTCATCTCCTAAATCATGACATAGCATTTAGAGCCAATGAATTGGCCCCAAAAAAACCTACAAATTTGAGGATGTGGACGAAGAAACATGGGCAGGTTCTTGATCTGAATCGTGCTCTAAATCATGAATAGAAGAGACCATTCAAGCAAGGAAAGGGAAAAACAACAGTGCAAGCCAAGAGAAAGAGGAAGCCAACCATCTAGTGTAGGACATGGGGAAAATAGGGGGAAAATAGGGAAGAGTCGGAGAGAAGAGAATATCATCCATCCTGGGTCATAGAATAGTCCTATGCCATTTTTTGTATTGTGTTATAGTTTAAGGTTTTTCTCAGCATTTTTGTAATCCTTTTAAGGCAGATTACCATTTTAACACAAGTGATTTTGTGGTTGTTTGTGTCTAGTGTTTGAATGTTATCTAAGAAATGTTTAGGTTGCTAGATTTAAGAGGTCTTTCATTCCTCCCAAATCATGGTTGCATTTAGAGCCAATGAATTGACCCCAAAAAAACCTAAAAATTTGAGAATGTGGAGAAAGAAACATGGGCAGGTTCTTGATTTGAATCATGCTCTAAATCACGACTAGAAGAGAAAATTCAAGCAAGGAAAGGGGAAAAAAACAAGGCAGGTGAAGAGGAAGTGAAGGCCAACCATTTAGTGTAGGACATGGGAAAAATAGGGTAAAAATAGAGAAGAATCAGAGAGAAGAGAATATCATCCATCCTGGGGTGTAGAATAGTCCTATGCTGTTTTTTTTGTATTGTGTTATAGTTTATGGTTTTTCTTAGCATTTTTATAAGCTTTTTAAGGAAGATTACCACAGGCCAAGAGGAAGAGGAGGCCAACCATCTAGTGTAGGACATGGGAAAAATAGAGGAAGAATCAGAGAGAAGATAATATCATCCATCCTGAGGCGTAGAATAGTCCTATGCCATTTTTTTGTATTGTGTTATGGTTTAGGGTTTTGCTCAGCATTTTTGTAAGCTTTTTAAGGAAGATTACCACAGGCCAAGAGGAAGAGGAGGCCAACCATCCAGTGTAGGACATGGGGAAAATAGAGGAAAAATAGAGAAGAATCAAAGAGAAGAGAATATCATCCATCCTGGTGCATAGAATAGTCCTATGCCATTTATTTTGTATTGTGTTATGGTTGAGGGTTTTCTTCAGCATTTCTGTAATAACACCCCCTTATTTTTTTGAAGTTTTCACCAATTGATACCATAGTAATAACTCAAGCAATAAACATGTAACATGCAGTTTTGACAAAATATAAACATTGTAAGGTTTACATATTCAAGTCTTCAGCTGTTGCAAATTAGTAATGATGGTTTCATTTGCTAAATACAGTATTGTTACAAATTTAAGGCCCCAAACACCACTAGATAGACACCATGAGTCATCCACCATAACAACAAACATATAGAATGTAAATACCTTGAAGGAAATGCAACTTCCAACCATAACAGACCTGCTGTAGCAAATTTTCTGAGCATTAACAGTCAGCAACAAAGGCAAACCAATTCATCGGCACTTCCCACAAGTCCCCCAGCTGCTGCAATAGGCCTAAAAGATCACTCCAAACACCAATTAATACTTCTAAACTGCCCAGACCTGCATATTTATCCCCAAACAGCAGGAAGCATTCATTTCCAAGCAATATAATCAACCCAAAGCATCTATAGCAGCACAAAGGGGTGCTGATATACACAAGGGCGACTCAGGAAATAATTCATATTTAATTCTTTAAGCTCCAAACTGCCTACCAACCACCTGCAATCTGTTCTACCAATTGGGATGCCAAGGCAAGGATGATTTGCAGCCACCAAACAAACTCAAACAAGCTCTAAACTCCAAAACTACCACCTAACACCTATACGGCCTGCCAAGAGGGGCGATTCACTTTAGGAAAAATAACCACAGAAGATTACCACTCCATATTACTTGCAATAGGGTCACCCAACTATGAGAAATTATTGGTAAAATACCCAAAACCAAAATCTTTCCTCTGGTCTATGCATTCAAGAGAGGGGTACGGCAAGGCCCGAGAAAATCCTGCAAGCATAACCAAACAATCCCAAAATCTTTACAAAAACTTCACAAAATAAACTCCATCTGTACCTGCAAATATTTTCTGCTCAAACTGTGGCTCTAAATGAATCAAACAGTATTAACCAGGGAGGATCTTTCACCACTATCATTAATCTTCTCCAAGAGGGTATTCATCCTCAGGAAGGTTGCGATGAACCAAGTTCAATCCCGCAGAACCACAAGGGTTGCACAAGAGGAAATCAAATAATCTACATATCTCAAGTGAGCTCATGTAAAGCTCCTGACCGGTTATGTGCAAAGTTTTCTTTTTTTTTTTCTTTCCGTGGTTGCTCTCTACTTGTTAGATATTCAATGGCATTGAACATAGGAGTTTAATGTTTATGATATGAAGATTGAATTCAAAGAGCAATGCACAGAAGTTTGATAACTCAGAACAATAGCATTTATGCATTCATTGACTGTAATGACCAGCAGCTTAAATATATATCATTCCAGATTTTCATGAGGATCCACAATAAGAAATAGAAGATTCCAAGCAGCCAATATAACCCAGCAGTTCAGACTTTACAAGTTCATGCGACCTTCCCTTGGAGACCAAACTATGACGCCTAAGACTGAAACAGTATTGACAATACAATTTTCTGAGACTTGCAAAGACAGAAATACAGCTACAGCAGTATTGCTTCAAGCGACCCACTCATAATTTATTACATACATTTATCACAACTAACAACACCAAAACTACAAGACATAGCAACTTAAAATACCCAGACCTGGATATTCAGTCGACCCCAACTTGGAGTTGAAGATGACGTCCTCAGAAGGATTCAGCATGAAAGGACGGCTATCATAAATTCATTGAGGCACTCGAATCTTCTATGCAGAGGTGCGCCCAGCTTATAATGATGTATTTGCCTCTTCTTGACCTCCAATAAATAATCACAACCAGCTTGAGACAGTTCTAGAAGTCGACTCAATTCAGCAATCACACCCTTCACTAACCTGCCCAGTTTTCTTTAAAACACGACTTGAATAAGATTCAATATGCTTGCATTTGATGCGCCTAGGGTTTCACTTAAGGGCCCATGCCTTCAATCTGCTTGACACTCTCATAAAATTGCACCAATGAAGCTGCCAAAATCTCAATGTACAGTAACCACAAAAATCTGAGAATAAGCCATGATTTTCATTTCTAAACTTGCTCCTGACCTCAGATTTGCAATAGAAGAACTATCTCAAATATAATGATCATTAATCTGCATTGAAATCCCAGTAGAGAATTTGAATGACTCCCTTGACGACTCTCAGCTAGGGTTGATGGTTTCACACCCGAAACTGAAACTATAGGGTTTCCAAAACTCTTAGTTAAACCCCCAAAGGCTCTCCAAAGTTGATGTGAGAAAATAAAATCCAGAATGTGTGAAATGAGCCCCTTTTCGCCTCTTATATTTTTCCCGCATAATTTCCCACTCACAATTATAAAGTGACTGTAAAGTTCATTTAAAATATTTCACTTAAGTCACTTTAAAACATTACTTTATAATTACTAAGATCACCTTATAATATTAATTTGGTGCAAGGCAATATTAAATAATTAAGTAAAGGATTCCCTGAAATCACCATTAGCCTTCGGGAATTTTAAAGGCTAATCAATCACCCTGAGTGGCTACTGAGAAGGGGACGTTACAGCTCACAAAACCTCCTTTTATGCTTTTCCCCCAAACTTTCCAAAAGACTCAATTTAAAATTTCACTTTTAATTAAAAACTCTTTTTCACTCCAAAAGACCCTTTTATCAAAATAATGATAATATTTGATACACAAGGTCCCAATATTATGCATCCATGATTTAAAACTTTTCATCCTCTTTCCAAAGAGCTATTATAATAATGTGTTTTGTAAATTATTTTAATACACCCGAGTTGCAGAAATTGCCAGAAAGTTTCGAAATTGAAATCTAAGTGACTAACCATATTGGAATGAAATAAATAATGAATAATGAAAATTGGAGCCGACCAGGTGACCTACTATAAATAGACACTCTCTCCAAGAATCTTGAAGAACACACCAAAAGTCAGAAATCACTTTGAAAAGTGTCATAGGAGTCCTCTAGACCAACTGAGCTCATTGGCAATATTAAACAACCCCTCAAACAAGGCTGGTCACCAAGAAAGCCGGAGCTAACTACAATGTTGAAGTGGCCAAAAATTGGGACATTACAACTACCGTATTAACACAACTGATTTTATAGTTGTTTATAATTTTGAGGCTGTTGGATTAAGAGGTCTTTCATTGGACTCCCTTGCCTAGATTACACCAATATATAGGGAAAAAATAAATTTATATTGAAAATGTCAAGCAATTCAATAAGAACCAAAATAATTGTGTGCCTCTTTCAAATAGGTGCCAATAACATATAAGACTATAGAAAGCAATTTTTTTTTTTAAATGTGGATAAGATCTCCAGACTTACTGTATCAAGAATTCGAAATGAGAGCTTCTTGTTTGGAAAGATCACCTACAAGGAATAATAATGAGCATCAAGCAAATTTAACAAGAATGTTTTCTAAAACAACATCAGAGTAACAAATGAAAATTAAAAATAGTTTTACGATACAGTTCACATTCTTATAACAGTGAAAGTGCAAGAAAAATAGCTTAGCAAACCCTGAAGCACATAATTTAATATTTAAAATACTAACTTTAAGATCTGGTAGAGGAATCCTTTTGTATATTTTCAACTGTAGGGTGGGAAAATCAGAGCTCTTTTCAACCTCTTTCTTGTCCATTGCCATAGTGTACAATAAAACTAATTCTTTGAATGCTGGCTCCTGAAAGTATATCATCATCAAGACTTAGTAACATCCTTGAAACAAAATTTAGTATCTATTATCAACATCACAGAATGCACACTTGTCCTTGTAATGTTCTTCCTGTCTACAACTTGATACTTGCACTGAACATAAGTGATGCCCATCATATATATTATGGCATATAATCAAGTATTTTAGGTCTATATACAGAAATCATGTTTGTTAAACACAGAATGAACTGGATTTAGATGATATCATATCATATAATAGAAAATTAACTGCAATCATGGACTATCAACAGCTAAATGATATGCTAGAGATAAAACAAAAAAAATTCTGGATTCTAATTTCTCATGATTTCATGACTTATTGTTTCTTTCATAGTAACCTATGCCTTTTTTAAACTATTAAAACCAGTTACAATGCACAGTTAAATTGTTAAGCAACAAGTACCTGCAAAGTTGATCGTGAAAATAGAACTGAAAATGCTGCCTGAATTTGTCTCCACATGTCATTTCCACAAATTTCCTTTGTTGCAGGTTTCCAGATATCCTTTAGTGAGACCCTTGACAAAAAATTTGGCCTGACTAAGACATTCATTCCACTCTTAGAAACATTAAATAGGTTAGAGACTTTCACAATAAATTGGCACTTACTCTATGTATATCAGCTTCACCACCTATGCACCTCTTTACATATGGGGGGATGTTTCACGTTTTGATAATACAAAATTCATTGAATATCTTGAGACCAGAAATAATTAGAAAAGAGGCACATATCAAATATGATCAATTCAGAGGTCATGTATGACGTTTCTATTGTTTTAAGTTTTCATTCCTTTACAATCCATGAGATGTATCGTGTAAAGAATTTATCATTTCAAAATAAATTTTAAGCATATGAAAAAAGGAAGAAAAGTTTGCAGCCATATAAAAAAAATGCTTTTTGAATAGAAATTCCTTTTATGAAGGCTAACCTATTAAGAGAGATTCAAAAGCAAGAAGAGCCAATAAGAGTGAAAGATAACTGGGCATACTTGAACGGACTAAGACAAACATTAAAGGATAAGGTATGAAGGATTGCAATCAAGCACAGTCAAGATCTCTG